>JBBMOL010003407.1:0-16271 GCA_037954665.1 Laguncularia racemosa | reverse complement strand
GTTTTTAACTCCTAGGTAAGGGGCCCCCCTTTAAAAGGCCGGCCATATATTGTGTCATACCCCCCAGAAACATATAGGGCCCGGATAAAAAGTTAAAAGGGCACGATGTGTATTGTGTCAAGTAGCTACCAAAAAATTTACACCCCTGATATACGGTAAAAGGGCAGGGGCCTGTAACCGGCCGTAAATATTTAGATATTTGTTTCGTAATTTAGTTTGTAAAAATATGTATTTTTTGTTTTGTTATTTTGGTAAAAGAAGATTTGTTTTCCTATTTTGTAAATTAGTTGCTTGGAAAGATATTCTCCAAATGTATATTATATTGAACAGAATTAGAAAAGGCATTCCCCAAAAGTTTCTAAAAAGTTGTTACAAGTATCATCGGGTTAAAACGATTTTTTCAGTGCTTTTGGAAATTTTTTCACCCCAAAACTCATCTACTCCCACTCTAAAACCCGCTTTCCATCCGTTACAAAATCACGCTCTTGATACTGGGAAAGGTTTTCCCAAAATCAGGGGGACCTCTACATCGCATTCATATCCAGAATTACAAACTTAACAGGAAAAAATGAAATTTTCTACCTTTACCAGGACATCCTCAATGCCCCCTCTAAGGAATTGATCGAGAGATCTCCCAATTTGCATCATCTTACTCTCCCAATTTTAAATTGCTTAAACAAGAATAGGGCATAAAGTTTATGCTTGCCCCAAGGGCTCCAAGCTTCTCCTGGGCAGTTCCCCAATTAAGCAATGGAATAGTGAAAACTAATGGGACCCTTTGGCTTTTAGGGCAACTTGTTTTGAAAGTGCCGAACACCCCGCCCCTATAAAGGGAAAATTTTTCCAGTGCCTCTTGTTTGACGTAGACCTTAGGAACTTGACATATCTGGGCTTCTGTGAAAGAGCTTTTACAAATGGTTGTTAATGTAATTGCTTAAACAAATCTAAAAACTTTCCTGGTGCTTTGTCTTAATCCTTTTTCGCCGGCCCCGGATAGGAATTGGGGGTTGTTTGATTGAATGTTTTTATGCCTTGGGCTTCCCCTTGCTAACCCTTCTCCTTTACTTCCTTTTCCTTTTTTCCCCCTCAGTAGCAGTTCCCTTCTCCCTACCCCATTGTGGGTTTCAACTCCCTTTCTTTTTGCAACCTTTGGGGCCCCATGGTTGATTGCAGTTCTTTTTACTCCCTTTGGGGCACGCCTTTCTGCTCCCTAGGATTAGGTTCAGTTTTCCGGAAAAGACCCCGGGTCTCGTTTAGAGCTCTTAGCAAATTTTACCCCCCTAATTTTCAAATTTTGTATAGAACCCATGATTTTTAGGTGCATATGTTACTTGCTGACCGCTCTGGCCCAAATGAACTTTTCAATATGTCCCAAAATTGACTTCTTTTCTGTAACAGGTGGTGGGGAGGTCTTTGGAATCCCCGCGGGACATTACCTCGAGGAAATTGTGGATTACTCCATGAAAAATTGGGGTGATTGCACCAGCTGCATTATATGTGTTGTTGTAGGGATTGTTTTGGGGTCGTGTGGGATTTCCAACATAGTCAACTTGCTCATTGGTCTCTTGGATCATGGAATTGGCAGCTGAATCGACTGGGTAGTATTAGGGATGGTTGAGACAACGCCATCCCTTTGACATTCTATGCAAGGGCATCCACTTTTGCAGCAATAGTGGTCATCATATCAACCTCATAAACCCCTGCTACCCATTGCCTCAACCTGCCGTTACTCACTGATGGTTGTTCTTGGCCATATTTTTCAAACAGCTCCAGAGATTCTTCAGGGTCTTCACATTAAGTGTACCACCAGCGAGCATCGATGGTTTCTTGCGTCGGATAATCGAGCCCGTTGTAAAAAGTTGAAACTTGCAGCCATTAGACATTTGGTGGTGTAGGCACCACCTAAGCAAATCCTTGAACCTTATCCAGGCTTCATGAAGGGGCTGTTATCCAATTGAGTGAACAATGTGATATCGTTCCTTAATTTGGCAGTCTTGGAGGTGGAAAGTAAAAGTCTAGAAAAGACTCTGCCAGTTGGGCCCATGTAGTAATGGATTCCCGATTCAGTGAACTTATCCACTGCCTTGCTTTTCCCCTCAAAGGGGAAAGGAAACAACCGCAACTTCAATGCCTCATCAGTCACCCCATTTTGTTTCACAGTAGCGTAGAGTCAAAAAAACATTTAAATGTGACGTGGGGATTTCTTAGGTTAAGCCGTCAAATTGACAGGGTTATGTATAAAAATTCATTGTAGGGGCTTTAACTTCGAAGTTATTAGCCTTATTGCAGTCTTACGATATAGGAACCAGGCTATTAAAGTTGGCTTGGAATAATAACCATAGCCCACTTTGGGATCCCCATTGCTTAATGTTAACTTACTGCTATTCATAGGTTCCTTCCAAATTTTAAAAAACTTTCTCCTTTTCGATGATAGTTTTCCCCTCACCCATTATTGCCTTCAGTGCTCTTTAGTTTCCTTTTAAATTCCGATTATTTCTAGCTCGAAAATCAAGAGGTTTTGATGATAACTTTTGGATAATTACAAAGAACCCCAAATGAGTTAATTCCCAAAAAAAAAAAAGAAAAAAAATAAAATTGACAAATACAAAGATAAAGGGTTTTAAATTAGAAAGCGTTGAGTTTTCTTTATCGCCGCCCCGGAAATGACGCCAAAAACTTTTGTAAAGATTCCTTTTTTAAAAAAAAATAACAGAATTGCTTTAATGGTAAAAGTCTCAATTGATCGAATTTTCTATTAATCATACGGGAAAACTCATGCTTTCTACCCTAGTTTGCATATGAGCCTCTTATTCAGTGTGATCTATTCAAATAAGCGATTTCCCAATAACCCTTACAAGAAATCAATGCAAATTAAATGTTGGCCATACTAAAATTAAAAACAAAAGAAAAACTAAAATTAAATTCAAAGACCCCAAATTTATCTAAAAAATTGTGCAATCAAATCTAATGTTACATGACAATTGGAGTTTTGTAAAGTTTAGGTTGAACAATTTAGTTTCACTTTTGGGTTTTAGAAATATAGTCAAATAAATGATAAAACCCCTGTGAAGAACCCCTTTTAGATTGAATGTTGTTGAATCGAATCCCGCCCTCAAAGAGTTGCCAAAATGTTTTCTTTTTCTTTCCCCTTTGCCCCCCGACGTTTTTTTCCTTTTTTTTCATCCAAAGATACCAAAACTTAGAAAAAATTGTAAAACAGAAGTCAAATCAACTACACGGCTGTCATACACGGCCGTGTAGTTGAGGCGTAGTTAACATCGCACCATACTCGCTTCATATACACGGCTGTGTATCATGGCCATATATTTTTCTGTGGATAATTCCAACTTAACACACGGTCGTGTATTATGGCCGTATAAACCCTCTGTGAGTGTATCAAATCTAATTACGGTCGTGCCCCTGTGATACATGCCCGTGTATCTCTCGTACTGCATTTTTAGACACTTTTCTTCATGTATATCCGCTTCGACTTTTGCAAATGTTGATCATTTTTCCTTGATAGGTCCTTTTAATTCCTAAAACTGAAATAGCTTTCCTTTAAGTACCAAATTCTTTTAAAACATAATTAACTTGCTTCAAAAGCAACTCAAACCCATACAAAATATAAGTGTTAATTTATCCTTATTATAGGGCATGCTGGAAGGGTATGAATTAGTTCAACCAATCAAGGAGATCCTAACCACCGGACCATGGGAGGTTCTGTTCACATTCAAGAACCAGCGTATGGGGATGTTACTCTTGAGTTCCTATCCACTATGCAGATACAGAAGACAACAATTGAAAAAGGTTGGGACAACTCCTTCAGTTTTGAAGTGTACGGGCGATAGCACAACCTTACTATCCACCAGTTCTGTTCTCTAATGGGATTTTACCCCGAAGCTTTTACCCGGACACCTAAGTTTTAGGGTTTACATTGCAGTTGGCTTCCCAACGTTGACACTCAAGTATGTTGGGAGGAGTTAACTGGAGACCCAGATTAAGAGTACTTTCCATCCAGCTCCATGGCCTCTCTAATTAAGGATGATTGCCTCAAACGTTTGTCATTGGCTCTTGACAAACACAATTGGAGCCCAAAAATGCAGTAAGGGAGTTGTCAATAACTTTGAAATCTTTTATCTTTACAGCATCTCTCATGGGTATCAAATTAATATCGGGTTGGAGTTGGCCTTTTTTTATATGGAGATAGGCTCATGACTCCCGATCTAAGGGGATTTCTACGGCAGCTTCATCACTCATTTGCTAAAGAGCATGGACATTTTCCAAAACCCTAGGCCAGAGATCGTCAAGTGCAATAAGGAAAGAATCTCTAATGGGTCGTTTGCCATAGTGGGGAGTGAAAAATATCAGAGGAACTTCCGCACTTCTAGCAGACCGTATCCTTCTTCACAATCCTCTAAGGCTGCTCTTTCCTTGTCCTCACCTGGTGAGTCTTCTATTCCTACATCGGAGTAGGCACTTGACCACTTGGCATCCATTGAGAAGACTTAAGGTGAGATGAAAGTTCAATTACAGGGGTTGAAAAAGAAAGAAAAAAAATTTTAGAAAATTTGTAGTTCACACTTTCCAGTCGCTAGCTAAGTGCTTCCCAATGGGGCAAGCCAGTTTGCCCACTTATGCCTCTTCCTCTGAAGCTGAAGAGGAAGTTGAGGCCAGTAGTGATAAAGAACAAGGAAAACGAGGGAGAAAGTGAAGAAGATACAGAGGAAACCACTAAGGAAGTGGAAACGATCATTGCCCATGGTGAGAAGAGGATGAAGTAGATGAGAATGAAGATGATGAGACTGATGAAGATGAGGAGACTAGTTCGGAATGATGAATGAGTTTAAGTTAACTGTTTAATTTTCCATATTCGAGGAGCTCTTTCTATTGAGCTAGACTCTTCCTTACTATATGACTGTAATAATGACTGATTCTATTTACTCTTTTCCCTTTTGTTTTTGTTGTGTTGAACTTTGCTGATCTAGGTGCTATCCTGCTAATGCAAATGGTCCCATAACTTTCCTTGGTGAGCTTCATTGATATAGATGATTGACATTCCGCTAACTATGTTAATTAGTCCATCACTTGTTTAATCCCGGGAATTCTCAGTTCCTTTTCTTTTTATTTTTTTCTTTTTATCTCTTTATTTCCCATTGTGTTCTTGAATGATAAAGACATTGGGGGTAATGTCTCAATCTAAGTGTAGGGAAGGGGATACTAAAGAAATTTGATAAGGGTTGTGCTGAATTGTATGAGTCATTAAAAAATATCTCCTATTTTTTTTTCTTTTTGCTTGATATCGAATTCGAAATCATGATTGCAAATTACGTAGTATTTTAGCATTTAGTGAATGAATTCCTCTAAAAGAGTGTTATGCATGTCACCTTTGTCTTCTGTGGAACATTAATACTTAGTCAAAGTTATGGGATAAAATCGCTGTGTTGAAACAAGTTTACTCGTTATTTAGCGATGGAATTTAGAGTTAAGATCAGACAAAGGTCCTCTGTAAATGTTAATTGGTTCTATTTCTAAGCTTACTAAGAGGTATATCCTCATTTCAAAGATCTTGAAAGCCATTTAATTTTCATGAAAGGGCAAATGAAATGATTCACTTGGTGATCCTTCTTAGAAGATCTCATTAAAGTAATAATTTTATGAAAGCATGTTATACTTGAAAATAAAGGATTGGTTAGTATGGGTAGGCTTTAGTCCCTCAAAAGATCAAAGTTTGACTCTGCTACTAACTAGTCAAAATAATAAGTTAAGGTAACAGAGGTTCGATGGGGCCCCTTTTAAAACCTGGTCACCTAAGGTCGTTTGGCTTACGATCAGCGGACCAAGGAAAAATTACCATAATAAGATGAAATACCATAAAGGCAAAAGTTGAGAGGGTCCTGTAACTTGAGTAATTAAGCTCGTAGGAATGCCCTCAATTGAGGGGATAACGTTTGTTAACCTAGGTGACGAGCCTAGGATTATCGGCTAAAAACGCATTACATAGGTTGCAAGATCCTAAATAGTTGAACTTAAAAAAAGGATGAAAATAGTGAACTATTACAAAGAATAAAATCTTTGAAGAGATCAACTAAAAAGGAGGAGGAATCCAGGGGAAACATAGATGCAATGTACTTTCATTATTGATTGCTTTGCTTAAAGAGATAATTGAGAAGATTATAGACTCTTTTTGTGGTGGTTGAAATGTACCACGTTTCCTTTTGCTCTGATTGATCATGTGTTTAATTTTGATCATGAAAGCCGTTGTTAAATGATGAGGGTAAGGCTTGGTTTACTCTGATTAATCCTAGAAATTTAACTAAAGTATCTTTGTTACAATACTTTCATGACAAGGTGAGAAGCACACTCATTCGATTGAGGGATTGCATTGAGCTTTAAAGACTAAAATTCTAAATGCTAATGTTGTGAGTAGTATTATTTGGTTTAAAGATAATCATGATTAATGAGAAGTTTGATTAATGTTTTATTTTTCTTGAGGACAAGCAAAGACTTAAGTGTGGGGAAGTTTGATAAGTCGCAAAATACCCTTATCTAAAGTAATGAAATTGTGCTTTATGTCGATTTTTAGATGATTTGTTGAAGAAAAGGGTGCTTAATGGAATGAATGTTAATTTTAGGATCTTCTAGAGTATTTTGGAGCTAAGGGAAGGAGTTTGAAGAGTTAGAGCAAGTTTGGAAGGAATTGCATACATTACATGTGAAGAAAAAAAATTATGGAAAGTACACAAGCAAGATACACGCCCATGCACTTTGCTATTTTACTTGTGTATACTGAAGCAGATTTCTGGAAAGTACACGAGAAAAGTACATGCCCATGTACTTTGCTTCTGTTCGATGACGTTTCAAATACACGACCAATGTACACACTCCCATGTACTTGCTCGTGTATATTCACATAAGGACACCTAGAAGCAAGCATGAGATACACGAATGAGATACACTACTTGTGTATTCAGTTGTGTATATATCCAATCAGGGTACATGTATAAATAGACTTTCAGTTCGACCTTGCAGGGAGGTTACGAATTCTTCATTTTCTCTCACTCTCATAACAGCAAGGGAAAGAAGATTTTGTAGATTCCAAGGGAGATTGTGATGTGCCTAAATCCACTCGAAGCAACAATCAAAAGACTCAAGAAAACAATTCTCATGACACCTTTGAAGATTTTGATGGAAAATGTTGCTCAAATGATTTAATTGTAATCCCTATTGGTAACATTAACCAAATAACCACAATAAGGATTGAAATATCATGTGGAAATCAGATCAAAGAAAGCAAAAACCAATGAAATCCACTTTCCCTTTCAATCACTAGTTTACACCAACAATAACAATGAAGTATGTAATTCAAGTGCTCAAGGAAACAATCAATCTTACAAGATTGATGTTCACGAAAAAAGAACCACAAATATGTCCAAGAAAGATCCAAATCTACCCTATATATGACTCACTAGAGAAAAATGAACATACAACAAAGTTGAATTGATATGAGTCACAATTCGCCTTCGTCGCACTCGCCACAATTCCAATTCTTGGGTTAAAATTGATAAGAGTTTGGAACTAAGAAAAGAACCCTAATTCACACGTGAAATGTGCCTCTCAAATCTGTAAAAATTAGCCTCCTCAAACCTTCTCTTAAGCAAGTATTTATACTTGCTACTCCTAGGGTTAAAAGGTGGTCAAAATTACAAGTTTGCCACTTTTAAGGTGGCTAACCCTAAATGAAAATTACAAGGAAATAAAAGTGTCCCAAAACCAAAATACAACCAAAATAGTTCATAAAAGAGTAATGTATAAAATAACGGGTCCTTCATGATGTCGGTCTTCAAGAGCTTTTGAATCAGGTTCTGTTGACAACCCTAATTCGCTCAGTAGTATGGGTGTTTTTGCATCCTGTAGGACTAACAAATGAACCTGTTGAAATGCATCAAAATTATAGTGCAAAGATGTAGAAAGTAGGTTAGATTTCTCAAGGTTAGGTTTTTCTGGCAAAACCTCAAAGCTAGATTTTGGAGACCCTTAGCTCGGGCCTTGGTGATAGGTCCTAGAAGAGTCTGATTCCTATCATCTCCTCGGGCTTCTAGAAGATTTGCCCTCAAATCTGATGGATCTTTGTGCAAGTCATCTGCTAAGTATGGTGAAAGATCTGAGACATTAAAAGTGGCTGATACTCCATATTCTCCTGGTAACTCGATGCGATAAGCATTGTTGTTAATGTGCTTTAAGACACTGAATGGTCCGTCTAACCTAGGAGATAGCTTCTGTGACTTTTTATGTGGAAACCTATCCCTGCTAAGATTAATGCAGATGATGGGTGTCGAATCCAACAAAAATAAAATCCTTACTCCTAGACAATTATATGATTTGTGTATAGTAGTGAGTAGGGTCAAATCTATAGGGATTAGTTAAATATATTTCTATTCAAAGAGAATAAAGAGGAAAAGAAAAATTTGGGGGGGGGGGGGGGGGGGGGGGGTGGGTGTTTGTGAATCAAAATAATATTGGAAACAGATAATAAAATTGAATAATGATAAAAGCCTAGCCAAAGGAATCAAGCTTAGCTACATATGTTCATCATCAAAACGAAAATTAAAAGTGAAAAACATGATGAAACTCTATTTCAGTTTCTTGCTTTACCTCTCCTTCTTCCTTCTTGTCTCCAAGATCTTCAAGATGATCCAAAAACTCTCTTTCTCCTCTATGGTTAGTTCTATTTATATTGTTAAGGGAATGGCAGAGGGATCTTTTGATAGCAAGATACGAAAATATCTTTCCTTTTTCAAGTAAATCTCGAGAAAGTGAATAATCGTCCGCCTAGCACGCCCTACAATACGGCCGTAGTTCAAGCCGTGCCTTCGTCGATTAATTCTTTTGGACAGATTACACGGCCGTGTACTTCACCCGTGTATGTTACTGTAGATTCTTCAAGATAGATACACGGCCGTGTACTTCAAACCGTATATGTTTCTGTGGATTCTTTAAGACAGATACACGGTCGTGTACTTTAACCGTGTACGTTTCTGTGGATTCTTCAAGCAGATACACGACCATGTATTTCAACCGTGTACGTTTCTGTGGATTCTTCAAGACAATTACACGACGTGTACTTCAAACTACACGCCCATGTACTTTCCTCCAGCGGGTGTAAATCCTTATCTTTGATCCAAATTGTAGATGACTTCTCTAAATTACTTGAATTAGCACTCTTGACTCCATTTAACCTGATTTATCACCATAATAAAATTAAGTACTATTTCCTTATGATTTCTATAAAATCAATAATAAATTAACACAATTTCTACTATAAAGATTGAGTATAAAATGGCTCTATCAATTCCCCCATACTTAAACTCTTGCTTATCCTCAAGAAATTGAATTAAATCAATTGAGAAATCCGTCATAGATTATGCGAAATTTCTTTTCATCATTTCAAGCATCTATTCATTTTAATTCATGACTTGTAATTTTAATGTTTACTACTTTAAACCAAATGGTTTCCTGTGATCAAATTACCATGGACAAAATCTAATAGCTAATATAAACAAAACAAACTTTAATCCTCATGTTTAGCAAAAGAATTTTTATTCCAAAGTAAATACTTAATCCAATAAGGAAGAACACCCAATTAAACTTCATTGGATATTAGCAAACATATAATCCTTGCCAGCATAAAGTAAAAGCAATTATGGTATCAAATCTTTCCTTAGTTTTTGACATCGTTCACAAGACTTAAAAACATAAAAGAATCCAAAACAATTGGGCCAAAAACAAACCACACCCAATACCTTTTGACTGTCCTCTTAGGGCCAAAATGTCCACCACATGCTATGAATGAAAAAATTTGCAAAAAAAAGGAAATCGTCTGAGAAATACCCCTTTAATGTTTTGATCAGCACAATGTTTCCACAAATACGGATCTTCCTTGGCATATTAGTTGGGTTCTTTGGGTTTTTCCCCTTTTTGAAACATAATCCACAGCAAGAGGATGTAAACTTACCAAAAGAAGGAGGAAAAAGGCCCCATAAATTTAATACCCATATATCAAATATTTCACAAGCAAGAATAGGGGTAAGTGGCATTTGGTCTCTAGTCCTAAGTTCCCAATTTTTTGACATCGTTCACAAGACTTACAAAACATAAAAGAATCACAAAACAATGTAGGCCAAAACAAACCACACCCTAAAAACCTTTTTTGAGCTGTCCTCTTAGGGCCAAAATGTCCACCACATGCATATGAATGACAAAATTGCAAGACAAAAGGAATATCGTCTGAGAAATACACCTTCTAATGATTTGATCAGCACAATGTTTCCACAAATACGGATCATTCCATACATAGTACTTTAGATCACTTTTAATTTTATCTTTTTGAGCCCTAGACAAATCAATTGGTAGTGTCTTAGTAACCAAATAGTTGACAATATCAGCATACCACAGAATTGTTTTTGAATAGAAAAGAGATGCTCATCTGGAAATCATCTTGTATCGGTATTGACCCTTCACTGATAAGTTTTCTACTTAGGTGGTCGGAACTAAGTTTTTAGAACCTTTCCTATCACGTATTTCCATATCAAACCCTTGTAGTAAGAGTATCCATCGAATAAGCCTTGGTTTCGCCTCCTTCTTCACGAGCAGGTATTTGAGAGCTGCATGATCAGAGTAAACAATTACCTTAGTACCAAGTAAATATGATCTAAATTTTTCTAATGCAAAAACAATAGCCAAGAGTTCTTTTTTTGTTGTGGATAGTTGCATTGAGCACTATCCAATGTTCTGGAAGCATAATAAATGACAGAGAAGCTCTCCCAACTCTTTGGCCAAGAACAGCTCCAACTGCAAAATTTTCTCGCATCACACATAATTTCAAAGGGAAGGGTCCAGTCAGGTGGTTGGATGATTGGAGCAGAAGTTAACTTATCCCTCAATGTGTTAAAAGCATTCTTACAAGCCTCATCGAACACAAATGTCACTTCTTTTTGCAGTAATCGGCATAGGGGTTGAGTAATCTTGGAAAAATCCTTGATGAAGGTTGATAGAATCCGCACCCAAAGGGAAAGAGGAATTTCCCGTACATTTACAGGGTAAGGTAGAGATTTAATCAATTCTACTTTAGCTTTTATCGACTTCAAGCCCCTTTTAGAAGATACAAATGACCTAAAATGAGACTCTGTTTAAACCATAAAGTGACATTTTTCATAATTCAACACAAGATTTTTCTATACACTTTAAGCACTTTTGTAAGGTTAGTCAAACATGAATCAAAAGAGTTACCATAGACAGTGAAGTCATCCATGAAAACCTTTATAAAATTTCCCACATAATCTGAAAAATACAACCATACACCTTGGAATGTGGTTGGGGCATTGCAGAGCCCAAAAGGCATCCTTCGATATGCAAAAAGTACCGAATGGATAAGTGAAAGTGTCTTTCTTGATCTTCCGGTGCCACTGGAAATTTGATGAAACCTGAATAACCATCAAGACAACAATAGTGAGAATGGCCGCCAAACGTTCAAGCATGATCAAGAAAAGGAAGAGGGAAGTGATCTTTTCTAGTTGACGCATTTAACTTCCTGTAATCAACACAAACTCCATCCTTTTTGAACCCGAGTGGGAAATTTAAAACTCACCATCAGAGTTTTCAATACAGTTAAGCCCGTTTTCTTTGGAACAACTTGAATTGGACTTACCCATTTGCTGTCGAAAATTTGGTAGTCATACCTGCATCAAGAAGTTTCAAGATCTCTTTCTTAACTACTTCCATCAAGGCGGGTTCAAACGACGCTGAACATCCTTGAAGGTTTGCAATTATCTTCCATTAAAATCTTGTGCATGCATGTGAGAAGGGGCTTAGTCCTTTGATATCAGCTATGGACCATCCAATGGCTTCTTTGTACTCTTCAACACCCAAAATCAACTTTTCTTCTTCAAAAAGTACTTAGTTTTTTGGAGACTACACAACAAGAGTCTCTTTTCCCCTCCTAAGAAAAGTACTTTAGATGTTCGGTAGGGTTTTTTAATTCCAGCTTTGGTGCCTGACAATAAAGGGAAAAAGTCTTGTGTTAGAAGGGGGTAAATTAATGTAGGAACATCATACCTGATAGGTTTTAACGATTCCAATTCCAAATCATGTCTTGCAAATCAGAGGATATTAAAAGTTCCCCTTTAAAGGTTTTCAATGCATTAATAGAAAGTTTTATTAAGTAAAATTTTTCAACCTCATCGATAAGCAAAGATATGTCAAGGGGTCAATAACTCCACAAAAAAAAAAAGGAAGATATCATAGGATATTTCATGGTCAAAATGTTAAATTTAACATTACCATAAATTCCATAGTGAGGTTAGTATTACAAAATTTTTTTTTGGTGTTTAAGAATGGTTTTAATAATATCTTGATGAATTAGAGAATCATCATTTCCATTCAAGAATAAAAATTGAGGGAAAAAACCATTAATTGTACAAAAAATCTTTAGAATCCCTTGGATAAACTTGACTTATCAGAGTTGAAGCATTAGCGATTCCAAGATTACCTATTTTGCAAGGAATAGTAAACATACTTAGATCCTTACATTTTAGGAGGAAGCTTCTTCTGAAGAATAACTGAAACATTCTCACCCATACTAATCTTTTCATTACCCTTCAACTATCTTTTGTTAGTGCACAATTCTTTGAGAAATTTAGCATAACGAGGTACTTGCTTATTGCATCCAACAAAGGAATAATTTACCTCAAACTTTGCGAAAAGTTTCAAGAATCTCTTTTTCTTCAGCTTCATTCTTGGTTTTCGCTAATCTAGAGGGAAAAGGAGGTGCTATTATCATGACCTTTGGTGGTTCTATGAGGGGTCCTTGATCTGATTGTTCTGTTGGCTCAGAGTTGCAGTTTCTTTCTTAGTCTCTTCCTCAAGATTAGTTCAGTGTCCTTTCTCATTTGATCCCTGCAATTTTGTTCCACTTCTTAAGGTAATTGCATTAGCGCTTTGCTTTGGATTTGTAATAGTTTGAGAAGGTAACCTACCTTGAGTTTCTAACCTGTTTATAGAAGAAGCAAGTTGGCTTACCTGATTTTCCAAGTTGTGGATGCTCTGCTTTGTCTCATCCTGAAATTGTTTTGTATTAATGGCAAGTGATTTAACAATTTCCTGAAGAGACATACCTGAAGTGGAAGGAGCTTGTGGTACTTGGTTTGATGGCTTAGGTTGGAATTGTTGGAAGTTTTGTGGTTTATTGCCATATCTAAAGTTAGGATGATCCCTCCATCTAAGATTATAAGTATTCGAGTAGGGATCATATTTCCTTTATGGCTGTCTTGGGAATCCTCCTACAGCATTGGCGTGTTCATGATTGTCATCTTGCAATGTGGGGCACATGTTGGTAGGATGATTAGGAGCAGCACAAATTCCACAAGCCTTCACCTGCTGGGTATTTCCAAGAGCTATCTGCTGCACAAGGGAGGTTAGGTTAGAAATTTTGATGTTCAGGTTAGACATGCTTACCTCATTTACCTTCCTTGAAGATGTATCATGCCTATACCCAAATTATTGCGAATTAGCAGCCATAATAGAGATCAATTCCTAGCTTGACCAGGGGTTTTGTTTACTATAGCGCCTCCACTTGCAGCATCCATCATCTTCCTTTCATCGGAAGTAGGCCTTCATAGAAGTATTGGATGTAGAAGTTGTTCAGATATCCCAATGTTGTGGACAGCTTGCACAAAGTTGCTTGAACCTCTCCCAATACTCATGAAGAGTCTTGGTGTCCCTTTGTTTGATACACAAATTTCTCTTCTTATACCAGCAGTTTAGACGAGGGGAAAAATTTATCCAAGAAGAGTCTCACCATATCTATCCAAGTGGTTATAGAACCTGGAAGCAAATAAAACAACTAATCTTTAGCTTTAGTACTTAAAGAAAATGGAAAAGCACGTAACTTGATTTGATCGTCAGTTATTCCTTGCGGCCTCATACTAGAAACACATTATATGAAACTCTTTCAAATGTTTGTGAGGATCTTCATTCTCAAGACCATGAAAAGTGGGTAGCAGATGTATCAAACCAGATTTTCAACTCGAATTCAATAGCTAGTTCAGGATAGTGAATACAAAGTGGTTGTTGATTCACATCCGTGCAGCCAATTCTCACAAGTTCTCTCAGGATTGCCATATCGTCTTCTTTTCAGAATCAATGGATGAATCAAACAAATCCGATGCCAAGTTCAGTCTAGGGGATGATCTAGCTTCTCCTTCGCAGCCTCTTAAGAGTCTTCTCAATCTCTGGATTATAAGTGAGTGCACCTGTATGAGAAGAACGAGTCATACAAGAATAGAAATAAATTTGACACCAATCCCTAGCAACGGTGCCAAAATTTGATGGGTGTCGAATCCAACAAAAATAAAATCCTACTCCTAGACAATTATATGATTTGTGTATAGTAGTGAGTAGGGTCGAATCCACAGGGATTGGTTAAATATATTTTTATTCAAAGAGAATAAAGAGGGAATAAGAAAAATGGGGGGGGGGGGGGGGGGGGTTGTTTGTGAATCCAAAATGATATTGAAAACAGATAATAAAATTGAATAAGGATAAAATCCTAGCCAAAGGAATCAAGATAGTTTAATTCTAGGAATTGATCATCGATGCAAATGTTTTCTATTCTTATTTCTAGATAAGCTGGTTATGGTTATTAACAAGCTCTATCAACCTATCTCTCCTTACTTCCTCGATAATCAAAACAAGCTCTTTGATTATTTATCTTATCGATTAGACAACCCTAAACATGCTCTTAGGATTTAATCTATCAATAGCATTAAAAACTAGAGAGATCACCAATTCATGCCAATAGATTATAAGATAAACCTATTTTAAACATAGATCTACATCTCCATAACATGAATTCGATCATCTATTTTATAATCAAACATGTTATTGTGTCACTGAGACTAGAACTATCAAACAATTATGGATTTGACGTACTAGTTGACAATTATTAACTTGCTAATTGAATAGAAGAGCTCTAATTCATACAAATCAACAAAGATAATATTGACAAAACGTTCAGAAGATATATGAATATCCAAAAACAAAGAATAGATTAAAGACAAATCAATTAGATCTCACAATTCGTGGAGAATTAAACTTCAATGATCCTTTGGCTAGAAAATCTGCTTAGCTACACATGTTCATCATCAAAACGAAAATTAAAAGTGAAAACATGATAAAACTCTGTTTCAGTTTCCTGCTCTGCCTCTCCTTCTTTCCTTCTCGTCTCCAAGATCTTCAAGATGATCCAAAGACTCTCTTTCTCCTCTAGGGTCAGTTCTATTTATATTGTTAAGGGAATGGCAGAGGATCTTTTGCTAGCAAGATATGAAATATCTTTCCTTTTTTCAAGTAAATCTCGAGAAGTGAATAATTGTCCGCCTGGCACACCCTACAACACGGTCACGGTTCAAGCCGTGCCTCCTTCGGTTGATTCTTCTGGATAGATACAGGGCCGTTATACTTCACCCGTGTATGTTATTGTGGATTCTTCAAGATAGATACACGGCGTATACTTCAACCGTGTACGTTTCTGTAGATTCTTCAAGACAGATACACGGTCGTATATTTCAACCGTGTACGTTTCTATGGATTCTTCAAGATAGATTATACGACCGTGTACTTCAATTACACACCCATGTACTTTCCTCCAGCGGTGTAAATCCTTGTCTTTGATCCAAATTGTAGATGACTTCTCTAAATTACTTGAATTAGCACTCTTGACTCCATTTAACCTGATTTATCACCATAATAAAATTAAGTACCATTTCCTTATGATTTCTATAAAATCAATAATAAATTAATACAATTTTTACTATAAAGATTGAGTATAAAATGGCTCTATCACCAGACTAAGTCACCTGGATTATAGAGATGAATTTTTCTATACCTGTTTTCCTATATCCTCTATTGTTCTGGGTCTTCTAAAGGTGTTCAGTGGTCTGATCATGGATGTGTTGAATCTATTGTGCTCGGTCAACTCCACTAAGACTTTCTTCCTTTGTCGCTGGTTCAGCTATAAAATCCAATGGAATGGAAGGGTTATAGCCATAAACAACTTCAAAGGGAGACTTACTGGTTGAACTATGAGTAGACCTATTGTAAGCAAACTCAACAGTAGGAAGAACCAAGTTCAATCAATAAGATTCTTGGCAACCATTGCTTTGAGAAGATTCCCAAGCATGCGGTTGACAACCTCTATTTGTCCATCTTTTGGGGTG
>JBBMOL010003406.1:0-16272 GCA_037954665.1 Laguncularia racemosa | reverse complement strand
CGATCCGCACCTTTACAACTTATTTCGGGAATAAGTTTGCTAAGTACTCCATTTCACGAATTTTTTTAAAATTATATTATTTTAATGGATTCTCCTAAAATTTTAGCAGCACATTACTCAGCCGTCTAGATTTGGATTATCCTACTCAACTTGGGTACGTGAGTTGACTAAATTATATATATATATATATATAATTCTTAAACAGATTGCAAATTGACTAAATTATTTTGTTAGACAAACTTTTCCAAATAAATCCATACTTGTTTGGTTTACTCCTTAATATTTGTTTTGAAGGGTTTTGGAAAGGGATTTGTTACAATTTTTCGTTAATGCATCTATGTTATGCTTTATGAATATGTGTGGTGCCAATTTTGATAAATGGCTTGAATTTTGACATGAATATTTTAATACATTATTAGTTGACCATATGACTTGAAATAATTTTCATCTATGAAGAAATTTGAATTTTCATGATAAGAACATTCTTAAAAATTTAGTTTTATACTCACTTTTGTTTTATTTTTTTAGTAATTAAAAAAATTAGGAACTTAAAATATAATTATTTTTATTTCTTTTTTTTTTCTTATTGTATCTATATTAGAGCGCTTTCAACGGGTTTTCATATTGATACTGAAAATAATACTATATCAATATATTTATTATCCTCCTTATATTTTTTAGTTTTATTCACAAATTATTACCTTTGGAACGTCAGTTTAGCACCAGTTGAACCTTACCTAACCGAACAGAAACTCATGCACTTCAGAGTCGAACAAGTCAGGAATTAGTAGCCCGATCCGTGGGAGTACATGAAAGCTGGAAGCTTTTGTCCGCACCACGACGCGACACACGGGCTTTAAAATCTGAGCCATGCCGGAGGGATACTTACGTGCACAATCATTGTCTCTTTGACACCGCTCTAAAACTCAAAGACGATCGTGTTCATATGGCATATACGTAAGTGATATTTTTCCCTAGCTAATTACTTAATATGTTTTGTTTTTTTTTTTTGTGAATATTATATTTTATTTGTTTAACTCCCTTATCAAATAGATGTATTGCACTTTTGCTTGGCCTTTTAAGGATATGATGACTTAATTTACTATCCCAATTATTCAAGCAAAAACACGCAGAATAAGGTAGACAGAAAGTCGGGTAGGGAAGAAAATCATTCCGCAACCAGCTAAAGCATGGTACAGGATGTGACAGACTGGCACAGTGGCTGAGTGGCATTGATTCCGTGGACCTGCTTATTTGATAACACACACACATATATATAGAACCTATAATTGGTGAATTATACAAAAGTGATGGGACCTTGATTTTCTTACTTTGAATCCTTTTATTACCTTGTGATCAACTTCTTAGCATTCTTTATTATAATTCTTACATATTTAGATTTTTTAATTTAGTTTCTTTCCTTTTAAATTGATCCGCTTTCCTTAATATGTGACTTATTATTTGCTTTCTTGATATTCTTTAATTTCTTTGGTTGTATGTGTGTGTCTTTTCTTTTAAAATGGAATTCATGTTATTGTGACTTATGGTTGACCATATGACTTGATATCTTCATTTATGAATAAATTTGAATTTTTATGATAAGAACAATCTTAGAAATTTGGTTTTAAAATCACTTTTGTTTCATTTTTCTTGTAACTATAAGAAAGTTTGAACTTCTAATATATTCAAAAAATTAATTTTTTTTCTCAAAATTATATATTATAAATTAAAGAACGTAAGAATTAAAAGACCTATACATAGGGGTGCAAGAATAAAAAAAAAAAAGCACGCGTTTCATGGTTTTGTTAATTTATTTTACTATCTTATCAAATAAATTTACTGCACCTTTACTTGGCTTTTTAAAGCATATTGATATGATTTATTATCCCAATTATTTTTTCCGTATCATGTAATGATACTTGGGTCTTTTTTAAATATTGAATCCCTTCAATTTCTTTCTTCGTTTCTCCGATACATGTTCATGACTTGATTTCTAGCTTTGGTTATGTAGATTACTCTCCAAATCGGTGTATATTTAAGTTAATAAAGGTAGTTTTTAATTATCATGTACATTTAAGAGGCATTAGATTCAATTTCTTTTTTTCTTTTCTTTTCTTTTTCCATGCAGATGCCGAATACAACAAACACTATAAAACTAACCTTTAATCAAGTAAGTAATATAATTGTGCTTTATTTTTTTTATAAATTTAAAATTCTTTGCTTCTTCTTCTTCTCTATCTTAAATATTGTGCATTACATTATCTTTGTGACGCAGCGCAGAAAGCGAAACGAAACGAATCCGAATATGGATTGGTTTCACACAACAAAGAAACACTCTTTGATGCAAATCTGGTTGCGCACAACCGGGAAAAGGGAGAAAATTCTCTCACGAAATGTATTTGATAATAAAACAAAACGTAACCCTAGCATATCTGACAAAAGGGTATTTATACTTCCCCGTAAAATATCTAAAAGGGGAAAATCTAAGCGTACACGTGGAAATAAATAATAAAATACACATCTATAACTTGTCGCATACACGGCCGTGCCTCCAGGCTGTGTATGTTTCTGGGCAAGTGACAAGCCTAGTACACGGTCTCATACACGGCCGTGCCTCGAAGCCGTGTATGATTCTGTGAAAGTTCCTGTCCGAATACACAGCCGTGTCCAGGCCGTGTGAGGGAGCCGTGCATGCTTCTGTGGGATACCCTGATCGAATACACGGCCGTGTATGGGAATCGTGTATGTCTCTGTGGAAATCCTGGTAAAATACACAGTCGTGCTTCTGCCCGTGTGTAGAGGCCGTGTATACTTCTGTGAGTTCCTTCCAAACACTACACGGCCGTGGCACAAACCGTGTGTCCGCCCATGCCTCGTGTAACACTACACGGCCGTAGCACAAGCCGTGTGTCTGCCCATGCCTCGTGTGTCTCCATCATTCTCCCCCACTAATGGAGAACTCGACCCCGAGTTCTCATCCGGATATAAATGAGTATCATCGGGGTGAAAAGGTGATAGATCTGCAACATTAAAAGTACAGGAGATATTCATATCTTCCGGGAGTTGTACAACATATGCGTTGTCATTTATCTTATGTACAACTTCATAGGGTCCGTACTTCTTGGGTTGAAGTTTCCCATATTTCCCTACAAGGAAACGCTCTCTTCGGAGGTAAACCATGACCTGATCGCCTACTGCAAAAAGCTTCTTCCGTCTATGCTTATCTGCATCCCCTTTGTATCATGCATTGGACTCCGCTATCTTCCGTTTAACTTCCTCAATAGTGGCTTGGTGTTGTTCTGCCATATGTTTAGCCGCCACATCACCCACCATATTCTTGGGTAATTTGAGCAAGTCCAGCGCATGTTGTGGTGTCTTGGTGTATACCACCGAGAATGGCGATCTCCCAATAGTTCGGTGGACGGAACTATTGTAAGCGAATTCAGCCTGAGCCAGTGCTTGATCCCATTGTCCCGGCTTCTCACAGCAGATGCTTCTGATGAGATTTCCGAGGGTCCTGTTAGTTACCTCGGTCCGACCATCGGTTTGGGGATGAGCGGTACTGCTGTAATTCAATGAAGAATCAAACAGATACCAAAGAGTCCTCTAAAAATGACTGAGGAATTTGCTATCCCTGTCAGAAGTAATGGATTTTGGGACTCCATGCAACCGCACCACTTCCTTGAAGAACAACCGCACAATAGCCCGTGCATCTGCGGTCTTCCTGCAGGGAATGAAATGAGCCATCTTGGAAAACCTGTCAACTACAACAAACACGGAGTCAGCACCTCGTTGGGTACGAGGCAAACCCAGTATAAAATCCATCGATAGGTCCTCCCAGATGTTTGATGGTACGGGAAGAGGAGTATATAGGCCCGTGTTTTGGGATTGCCCCTTAGACACTTGGCAAATGTAGCACCTTTCCACAATCCGATACACATCTCTTCTTATCCGAGGCCAAAAGTATTTTTCAGTTACTGCGTCTAGGGTCTTATCTCTACCCATATGTCCCGCCAGTCCTCCACCATGTAGATCTCGGATAAGCTTTTCCCGTAAGGAAGTTTCAGGAATGCACAGCTGGTTCCCCTTCATCAAATACCCCTCATGGATATGATAGTCGTCACACGGTTCCCTATTGGTACACTTAATCCAAGTGTCCTTAAAGTCGCTATCATTTTCATACAATTCCTTTAGCCTCTCAAAACCGACAATGTTCGCACTTAAAGTAAGTAGGACATTCGCTCTTCTACTCAAGGCGTTTGCGACCTTGTTTTGCACACCCGACTTGTGCATCAACCTAAACGGAAACCTCTGCAAGAACTCAATCCATCTGGCGTGCATGTCTTTACTAATTCGAGTCTGACCACTCCAGTGTTTAAGAGCCCCACAATCCGAGTACAAAATGAACTCTTTCCCGATCAAATAGTGCTCCCACACTTTAAGGGCCCTCACCACGGCGTAGAATTCCTTATCATATGTAGACCAAGTCCTCCTTGCTTCGCACAATTTCTCACTGTAAAAGGCTATTGGTCTTCTCTCTTGTGATAATACTGCACCAACCCCAACCCCACTGGCATCGCAATCTACCTCGAATAACTTCTCAAAGTCCGGTAGCGCTAGTACATGAGCGCTACACAATCTCTGCTTCAAGTTCATGAAGCTCAATTCAGATTCTTCGCCCCATTGGAACTTTCCTTTCTTCAAGCACTCAGTCAGAGGGGCAGCAACAGTATTAAAATGCCTAATGAATCTTCTGTAGAAACTAGCTAGGCCGAGGAAACTCCTCAATTCTGTAACAGTTCTAGGAATAGGCCATTCTCTAATTGCCTTCACCTTCTCATCATCCACCATCACTCCTTCACTACTAACCACAAACCCAAGGAACAACAGTCGCCTTGACATAAATGTGCACTTTTTAAGATTAGCGAACAGTTTGTTCGCCTTTAATGCAGATAACACACACTTTAGATGCTCCAAATGTTCCTCTTCGGATTTATTGAATATTAGAATATCGTCAAAATATACAACAAGGAAACGACCATTGAAAGGTTTCAATACCTGGTTCATTACCCTTATGAAGGTGCTCGGTGCGTTACTCAACCCAAATGGCATCACTAGCCACTCATACAGCCCCTCCTTGGTCTTAAACGCCGTCTTCCACTCATCTCCGAGACGGATCCGAATCTGGTGATATCCACTCCGCAAGTCTATCTTGGAGAAGATAGTAGCGCCACTCAAACAGTCCAACATATCCTCGATGCGGGGTATAGGGAATTTATACCCTATGGTAATCTTGTTGATAGCTCGGCTATCAACACATATTCTCCAGCTCCCATCTTTCTTGGGAGTTAACAACGCTGGAACTGCACATGGACTTAAGCTATCCCGGATGAACCCTTTGTCCAAAAGCTCTTGGACCTTCTCCTATAGAATCCCGGCTTCCTTGGGACTCATTCTGTAATGCGGGAGGTTTGGGAGACTAGCTCCGGGCACCAGGTCTATCTGGTGTTGAATGTCCCTTAGAGGGGGTAGCCCCTCAGGTAGGTCGTCAGGAACCACTTCCTTAAACTCCTCAAGAAGATCCTTCACTACCCCTGGCACTTCTCCATCAAGTTCCTCCCCTCCTTCGGTCACACCTTTCACGATGAGGGCGTGCACCACTCGCGACTCCCTTAAGTCTTTCATCACTTCCTTCTCAGATTGAGTGACAGTTAAGAATGATCGACTCTCAACCTTCTTTCCTTTAGCTCGTCCTTCCCTCTTCAATGGCAACAAGGTGTACTTCACACCCTCCTTCTCCAACCTGTAGACATTCTCTTTACCCGCATGTTGCGCGTCTACGTCAAATTGCCATGGTCTCCCAAATAAGATGTGGCAAGCATCCATTTCTACAATGTCGCAAAATGCTTCATCGCGGTACTTCCCTATTGAGAAAGGTACCCTGCATCTCTCCTTGACCTCAATTTTCTCGGCTGCCTTAATCTAGCCAATAGTGTACGGATTCGGGTGCTTCTCGATGGGCAGCTGCAGTTGTTTCACAACCTCCCTTCCTATGATGTTCTCGCAACTGCCGCTGTCTACTATTAGCTCAAACAACTTCCCCATGATAGTACACCGTGTACGAAACAACTGGTGTCTCTGCGTGATCTCTTCTTGCTTCGGGGTGAGCATCATGTGTCGAATTACATATGTTAGTTCCGTTGTTTCTTCTTTTTCCTCATAATATTCTCCCTCTCCATCGGGTTAACAGCAGATCTCCTCATCATCTTCCCTATCAAGGATGCTGACGCTCTTCCTCGATGGACATTCGTTTGACCGATGACCCGGTTGGTTGCATCGGAAACATTTGCCCAATATAGGATTGGCATAGGGATTGTTCTGTCTTTGAGCTCCCTTCTGCTCCATCGGCTTCTTCCCCTCACTTTTCTCTTCCCTCCTGGACATGTCCTCAGTTGGTTTATATGGTTTAGTCCTACTTTTCTCAAATACCGGCCGACTACCACCACCCACAGCTTCGCCTACATATCCCTTCCGTCCTCCTCCATATCTACTCCCTTGTTCCTACAACATAAGTTCAGCTCGGAGAGCCAAGTTCTTTGCTTCTATAAGGGTTCTCACCATCGTAACCCCAATCTTGTTTTTAATTTGGAGCTTCAGTCCTGCTACATACCTTGCAACTTGCTGACCTTCGCTCTCCTTCAAATCATTCCGCTCCGCCAACCTCATGAACTCTGCCGTATACTCATGTACGGAACGTTGTCCTTGGCGGCACCGTTGATATTGTTGGAACAATATCTGCTCATAATCCGGCGGGAGGAAATCATGTTGCAGCAACTGCTTCATGCGATACCATGATCTCACCGGGTGTTTTCCTTCCCTCTACCTCCTACTTTGTAGCCTCTCCCACCATGCTAAGGCGCCACTCTTCAACCTGCATGCCACCAACCTTACACGACGGTCCTCGGGAATTTCCATGTAATCGAAAAACTGGTCCACTTCCGCAAGCCAATCAAGGAAGCCTTCGATGTTGAGGCTGCCATCGAATCATGGGATGTCGACCTTCAAACGATAGTCTCCCCCATCCCCTTGATCATAGCCTCCACGGTTCCTCCTATAATCACCTTCTCTAGGGTGGTTTCCATGATGAGCCATCCGATGACCACCACCTCTACCACCACGCCCTTGCCGTGGCCTACTCCCGTACATGTTATCACATTCTTTGTTGGACTCTTCACTCTCCACACGCCCCCACCTGTTCTCAACAATAGGTCGGATCACGCGTCCCTCGAATTCCTCTACCGCACGTGGTGGATTTCTTCCAGCGCCTCCAACCCTATTGGGGTTTACCACCAGAGCATCGAAACGCTCGATCAGTTCATCAAGGCGCCGTTCCATACGCCCGACCTTCTGATGCATTGCGTCGAATTCTACCCTTGGAACCCATTAATGGTTCCCTTGAAACCTTGCCTCTTGAACACCGTCAAGAACACGACCGCTATCATCGCCTTGATGAGTTGACATCTCCATAGGAAATAGCCTTGCTCTGATACCAACTGACGCAGCGCGGAAAGCGAAAGGAAACGAATCCGAATATGGATTGGTTTCACACAACAAAGAAACACTCTTTGATGCAAATCTGGTTGCGCACAACCGAGAAAAGGGAGAAAATTCTCTCACGAAATGTATTTGATAATAAAACAAAACGCAACCCTAGCATATCTGACAAAAGGGTATTTATACTTCCTCGTAAAATATCTAAAAGGGGAAAATCTAAGCGTATACGTGGAAATAAATAATAAAATACACGTCTATAACTTGTCGCATACACGGCCGTGCCTCCAGGCCGTGTATGTTTCTGGGAAAGTGACAAGCCTAGTACACGGTCTCATACACAGCCGTACCTCGAAGCCGTGTATGATTCTGTGAAAGTTCCTGTCCGAATACACAGCCCTGTCCAGGCCGTGTGAGGGAGCCGTGCATGCTTCTGTGGGATACCCTGATCAAATACACGGCCGTTATACACAGCCGTATATGGGAACCGTGTATGTCTCTGTGGAAATCCTGGTAAAATACACGGCTGTGCTTCTGCCCGTGTGTAGAGGCCGTGTATACTTCTGTGAGTTCCTTCCAAACACTACACGGCCGTGGCACAAACCGTGTGTCCGCCCATGCCTCGTGTAACACTACACGGCCGTGGCACAAGCCGTGTGTCCGCCCATGCCTCGTGTGTCTCTATCACTTTGAAATCCATGCATATAAATGCAAGTGATGAGAAATAACTTATTTTCATGGGAATAAAAAAAACATTTACCCATTATGTAAATCATAATTATTTTGGATATTAATTTCCTATGATCTATCGTTTATTTGTTTTATGTTATTAGATGTAAAAAACTTAGACCAAATGAATGCTAGAAACAAAAAAAACTATGTGTTAATGAGAAATTTAACAAATTTGACCAATTTAGTGTTAAATATTAGTTTTAAAGATTTGAGTTTCCAAAAAATTTTAGGTTCATTAATTCTTTATATTTTCCTTTTTTGGGAGTTTCAGATTGATGACATCATCTTAAAATATAAAAAGTGCAGTACAAAAATAATCAAAATGTAAAAGATGATCATGAAGCTATGAAGCACTAACAAGCAAACACTCTAAAAGATAAAATTAGATAAAAATATATGACAAAATCATATTAGATTAAAAAAAAAAGTTGAAGAAACTAGGTGATCATTCATCAAGGATCGCTCCTTCATGAAGGAGCTTATTATAGCTTGACTCTTTACTTAGGTTTCTTGTACCAATCACTCAGAATTAAAATTACTCTTATGAGTTATTTGTCCCTATTAATTGTGGATTTTGTTTTCAGTATAATGATGAAGTGATTTTCCAAACACTGAGATACTTGGGTATATAAAATTTTAGGAGTATTTTACTCGGTCATCTTGCTTAGGAGTATATCTTATTCAGCTTAGGTATGTTTGTGTTGACTAAAATATATATAAGAAAGGGGAAAATACATTTTTAATTTTTAATATTTACCTACTTTTCGATTTTAGTCATCAATCTTTTTTTATTTCTTTTTTTTAATTGAGTTCTCAACGTTTTTAAAACCTTATAAAAATAAGATTTTTATTAAATGCATTAAATTTACTATCCATATTAAGCATGTATGAGTTTTTGATTAGTCTTGAGCTAGTTACCTTAAATGGTAAGGATACATATAAATTTTTTCAATCCTTTTTTTTAATTTTAATTGTTATTTTTGTATTTTTTATTATATTATATCATTAAATATATTTCATATTATTTTTATTATATTATGTAAATAAATATATTGAATATCATCATTTTGTTAATTTAATTATTATAAACTAATTTAAAGTTGATATGTGTCAGAAATTGATGAAAAACTTAATAGATATGATGAAATTCCTTTTTTTATAAGGTTTTAAAAACATTGAGGACTTAAATGGAAAGAAAAAAAGTTGTAAACTCAAATAGAAAAGTATGTAACCGTTAAGGATTAAAAATGTGCTTTCTCATATAAAAATGTTTCTTAAATAGATTGCAAGTTGTACTATAATTGAAATATCCTAAAGTAAATAATAAATAAATAAAAATATTAATTACATTAAAAGAATTAATTAAGTAAAATTAGGAAGTTAAAGTAAAATTTTGGAAGTATAAACATGATATTATTTAGCATTGGTAGAATAGTGATTAGTATAATTAGATATTTTAAGGCAGATTATCTAAATTATTCTCAAGTATTAAAGAGTGTAGGAAGAGTATAAGAGTAATTAACATTAATTAGTAATGGTAGCTATAAGAGTTAGTATTTAAGAGCAAATGCTTTCTAAAACTCTCATTTTTTCCTCTATAAAACCCAACTAGAAAAAAATAAGAATAATAATAATAAATAAATAAGGGTACTACAATAATTTGAAAATAAATAAGAAGGGACAATATAGGAAGTTCAAAAAGATTTTAACCTAATCTATATATAACTACTATCCCTCTCTTTCTCTCTCCTTTTCTGTCTTTTTCCTTTTTCCTTATGTTGGTTTCCTCCCATAGCAATTTCTATGCACACGCTTCCACAATTTGACATCGAATCATAAGGTGAATTCAAATAACATCCTACCTTTTTCTAAATTTCATGCATTTGATCTTTAGTAGTGTACATTAGGGGCTGTAGGGTTGGTTTACACACAAGTAACTGGATAATAAAGATCTCCTTCTAGTGCCATAAGACGTACTAATCTAGTAAGTAGATTTTTTCACATGAAATTATGATTATGAAGGATAGTGTACATCACTTTTTGTTAGAGATTGTTGAATTTCACATGGAAAAGTAAAATCTGGGGGTTCACAAGAAAGATTGCGGTTGTGATCATACTTGTGAAGTGTACAAACACATTATATAAGAGGAATCATGGGCGTAGAAGTAGGACTTTCATAATAGAGAGATTTACAAGCAAGATTATGCCCATGACCTTGATCGTAAACCTACTTGTGAAGTTATAATGTTTTTTGCAAAGAGTTTCATGGGCAAGATCGTGCTTGTGACCTTGACTATAATCCTCATAAGTCATGCAAATGTGTTCTTTTGCTTCATTTTTTTTTTATTTAGCACTTCTAACTATTAAAATATATCGAATTAACTTATTTTAGATTAATGAGGGTCTTACATATGTATTATTTACAATGTTATTAGGTTTAAAATTTAAGTTTAAGATTATGTGAAAGTTTAGACTATAGGTGCGAGTTACTCTGTATATTGCTTGTGCTTTCTAGATTTTGGAGTTAAATGAACTTAATACCTATTTGGCAATTAATTGTTTATTGATTGTGAGTGGCTCGACCTAAGGACCTAAAGTGGTAGAATCATAGAGGGTATCTTGATGATCTTTATGTGACGTTGTCTCTAGTGAAGTCGCACATTGAAAATGATCTAGGTAGGTTTTAGGTTAACTCATGGGTGTTGGAGTTGCTAGCAGTAATTTCTAACACCATAGCATTGAGGTTAGTAGTGGTGCTATCCCAAAAGCATCATTTATGTATATGGATGATATAAGAATACTTGTGCGAGGTTATGAGTACCTCTATGTGTGATTGACTAGCTTAATTAGAGATAATAAATTGGTTGTGATTTTGTATATGCTATTGCATCTAATGCATGTGATTATTATGATGTATGTGACATGTGCATGCGGGTGTGGGTGACTCATACAAGGCAATAGCTTACCTTCTTGTGAGACTCTTTTTCAATTGTAGATGTAAGTACGGATAATGAAGTAAGTTATGAGTTTGTTGACGATTAAGAGTTGAGACAAGGAGACGTAGATGTAGAGTACTTATACTATTATGATAACTAGTGTTTGACTTTAGGAGATTGATCACCTTTTATTAGATTTTTTTATACATGTATAGCTTGGAGACAAGACTCTTGTAGTGATTAGGCTATCTTCTTTTTATCTAGTGTTGTTAGAGCTATTTGGGACTACTATTGTGATATTATTTAGTTTCCTTTGTCTTATTCCTTAAATACTATGGATTAGAGTGGTTGGTGAATTTCCACACAAATATGTATTGATAGTGGATGATCATTAACTATATTGAGGTGCTCCTTTTAGTTATTTGTAGATTTCGAGATAGGTTAAGAGCCTTTGTGTGTTAATATTATGTAGTAACACATGGTGAATTATAGCGTCTTAGGTTCTAGGGTGTTATAGCGTTGGTGATATTAGAGCCATGGTTCAAAGATCTACATGAATTAGGTTAGACTAACTATAGCAAGTAAGATATGATCAATAGAGTTTGGGCTTATAATCATTACGTTTAAAGTAATAGACATTATGGCTTAAGTTTATAATCTATAAAGTTTAGGAAATTGATTTATTGAAGTTAAAGGTCATGATCAAGCTAATGATCGATAGATTTACGCATTGAATTGTTGATCAACATTATAAAGGGAGTAGGTAGAAGAGTGAATCGATGCTAGTCTAGATTAAATAACATTACCTTACTTTTATATTCATATTTTCTTTTAAGTTACTATTTTATTTTCCTATATTTATTATTTGGTTTTATTACTTAATGTGCTACTACCTTTACATTTTCCTTGTTCTCTCTTGTAAAATGCCACCTAGAAGGATTTTAGGACTTAGGTTTACATCTAATATTAGAAGAGCTAACTTAGATGATAGGTACCTATAGGGATGAACTCAGCAAAGGGGTTAAGTTTAGCCAGTAAGCGAAGGTTAGGTAGTGGATACCACTACTCATCTATCAGAGATGGTTAGCACCTTGGTAAGAATGTTGGCACATAAGCAGTAACAACAAGCTATCAGGTAGATGCAGGTTGCAATTGAACAAATTAGGGTAGACAAGTTTGTGAGATTAGCTAAAGAATTCAAGCCTAAGGTAATGGTCCAATGGAGGTTGAACACTAGATAGAGGAGATGGAAAGGATTTTTTCTGCATTTCAAGTGCTTGAGTATTGAAAAGTGGACTATGTTGCATTCATGCTTAAGGGTACAATTGTTGCTTAGTGGGCAAGTGTCCTTAAGCTGGCGAGAGGACCTATTAACTGGTTGAGATTCAAAGAAAAATTTATGAAAAATATTTCTCTAGTAGTGTCTGAGACAAAATTGAGACATCTTACTATAATTGCTAATAGGGGAATAGGATGGTAGAGGAGTATGAGGTGAAATTGAACTACTTGGTGAAGTCCTTACCTGAGAATATTAGAGCAAACAATTAGTTTAGGGCTTGCAAGTTTATTAGGGGCCTAAAGCCCAACCTTTATCATGAGGTGGGTTCCTTCTAATTGACCACCTTTGTTGAAGTGGTTGACAAAGTAAAGTTTACAAAGTAAAGTAGGAAGAGGATCAATGAGCAACTGATTCATATGACCAGGGTAGTTTTGGGAAAAGACTTGTGCAAGGGATTGCTATTTAGGAGAGGAGTAAGAGAGCTTAAGTTCTATAAATCATACTTGTAGTTATAGTAGCTTCCCCTTCCTAAATTAGATAGGTTCCATTGGCTCTTCCTTCAATTCCTTTAGTTAAGTGTACTGGGTGCTTTAGACTGCATGAGGTGAAAGATTGCAAATGGCTAGAAGGAGCATAATTTTCATGTGAGAGGATAGGTTATAGTAGCAGAACTTGCATAGAAAAATCTATTCCTCTCACATTTTATGTGTGCAACCAGAGGGGGGATGAGGTAGTAGATTGTAGTAGTGTAGGAGGTCAAGTAGCCATAGCTTAGTAGGCATAAGTATTATGACCTAAGGCTATAGTGCAAACTAGTAGGCTACAGTTAGGAGGTCTGAGATAGAGAGCACCTACCAAAATCTTTGCTCTTCATCAGCAGTGCCAAGATACGCCTAACATGGACACAATAGTAGGTATACTTCTCATACAATCCCATAGTGCCTATGTTTTATTTGATATCGGTGCTATGCATTCTTGTGTTTTTGATGTATTTGTGCATGTGTGTGGTTTGATGTTTGTTGGGGGTGTCATAGTGGAGATAGAAGGTAGGGTAATGCTAACAGACCTCCTGATGCTAGAAATGATGGATTTTGATATAATTTTAGGAGTTAATTAGTTGCCAAAATATCATACTACCATAAATTATCACAATATGGTAGTACTTTTCAATCTACCTAGTGAAGACTCTTTTAGCTTCAAGTTAGATGCCTAGAGATTAATTGAATTACCCACTTTCAAGTTGTGGGGTTGGAGTGTATTAGCGACAATATGTATTGAACCAAGTGAAGTAGTGAAGCTTGAGAATGTGTTAGTAGTGAAGGAGTTTGCAAACGTCTTTTTGGATGAGCTACTTGGGTTACCTTTGGTTAAGGAGGTAGAATTCAGTGTTGATATAGTACCAAGAATAACATTGATATCGAAGGCATCTTATAGAATGGTGCTTATAGAATTAGTTGAATTGAAGAAGTAACTTTAGCAGTTATAAGACAGGATTCATCAAGCCAAGTGTATCTCTGTGGGGTGTGTCGGTCCTCTTTGTTAAGAAGGAAGACAAGAGTATGAGACTTTATATAGATTACATAGAGTTAAACCAAATCAATGTTAAAAATAAATAACCTCTTTAAAAAATTGATGATCCTTTTTATTAGTTATAGGGAGTTCATGTATTTTCAAAAATTGACCTAAGCTTAGGTATTTTAAAAAATAGCCTTCAGGACTCGATATACACATTATGAGTTTCTAGTAATGCCCTTTGGATTGACAAATACACTAGTAGCATTCATCAACCTAGTGAATAGGGTATTTAAGGATTTCTTGAAAAGGTTTATAGTCATCTTTATTGACAACATTTTGATATACTTTAAAAGTAAAGAAGAACATGAAGAGCTTCTGAGGCTAATGTTGAGTAGGCTACAAGTCGAGAAACTATATGCTAAATTTAAGAAATGTAAGTTATGTCTTAAGTTGCTTTTCTAAAACATGGAGTAAACAAGGAAGGTATCTCAATAGACCTAAAAAAAGTACAAGCTACAGTAGATTAGCTTAGACTAAAGACACTAACAAAAATCGGAAGTTTTCTCGGGTTAATTGGTTATTATAGACAACTTATAGAAGGTTTCTCCAAGCTGGTAGCACCATTATTCGATTGACTAGAAGGATATAAAGTATGAGTGGGATGATAGTGAGGAGAACTTTCAAAAGCTAAAAGAGAAACTAGTATTAGCTTTGGTGTTAGCTTTACCTAAGAGTGGAGAAGAATTCATTATTTTTAGTAATGCATCTACCCAAGGGCTAGGTTATGTTTTGATCCAAGATGGGAAAGCTATAACATATGCATCACGATAGTTGAAATCATATGTGAAGAACTATCCTACTCATGACCCGGAGTTAGTAGCAGCGATTTTAGCACTTAAGCGATGGCAACACTATCTATATAAGGAAAAGTATAAGGTATTTATTGATCATAAAAGCTTAAAGTATATTTTCACTTAGAAAAAATTAAATATGAGACAAAGGAGATGGTTATAATTGATTAAAGACTATGATGTTGATATAGAATATCATCTCGATAAAGCCAATGTAGTAGCAAACACCTTTAGTTGGAAGAAGCAAGGCAACCTTACAACTTTGATTACCTCACAATGGCATTTGCTAGAAGATACGCGCAGATTGAAATTAAAAATTGTAATGTAGGAAGTGGGAACAAGATTGGCTAGGCACTAATACTACTTAAGTTTTAATGCCTTAATATCAAAGACACTACAACTAGTCACTTGCCATTACATAATAGTAACACACAAAGGCTCTTAACATGTTTTGAAATCCACAAATAACTATAAGGAACACCTCAATACAGTTAACACTCATCTATTGTCAATACATAATTGAGTGGAAATTCACCAACTACTCTAGTCTACAACATTTAAGGAACATGAAAGTAAACTGAATAACATCATAATAGGAGTCTCAGATAGCTACATCAACACTAGATAACATCAGAATAAAGTAGTCTAAATACTACAATAGTCTTATCTCTAAGTTATACATATATAGAAACATCTAATAAAAGGTGATCATGCTCTCTCAAAGTCCAACACTAGTCTCCTAAAGTTTGGCCTAAATTGGAGAATGTCGATCTAAGAGATTGAAACTGTTGGGAATCACAAAATAAAGATGAGATTGGAGTAGTAGTAGATCAATGTGATTTTAACTATTGAAGTGTTAGAACATATTGAGGGTGAGATTTAACTAGTAGTACACTCATGTGATGTTCTTTAACATTGGAGTAGAAGAATAAACTAAGAAAAAATTAATAAATTTTAACACTATAGGAGTCTCATCTCTATGTTGTATGTATACTTCTTAAAATCAATCATCCAATGGATTTTATGTACATGATGGATACTTGATGCATGAGAATTTGTTGTGCTTGCTTAAAACATCTCTTAGAGACCAAGTTATCCAGGAGTTGCATGGAGGAGGACTAGCATGACATTTAGGTCATGTCAAAACTTTTTCCATTGTGAAAAGGAGATTTTACTATCAACAATTGAGGATGGATGTTTACAGATTTGTGGAGAGGTTTATGGTATGTCAAGGGGTAAAGGGACATTCTAAAAATATAAGATTGTATATGCCTTTACTTGTTCTAGAAAATATTTAGGAGGATTTATTCATGAAAATTATACTGAGACTACCAAGAACTCAGAGAGGAGTTGATTTAGTTTTTATGGTGGTTGATAGGTTTTTGAAATGATTCACTTTATTCCCTGT
>JBBMOL010003405.1:0-16274 GCA_037954665.1 Laguncularia racemosa | reverse complement strand
CCACCACATACCACCCTCAAACCAATGGATTGGCAGAAGTTTCAAATCGAGAAATCAAGTCTATTCTGGAAAAAACCGCCAATCCAAGCAGGAAGGATTAGAGCACAAGACTTGAAGATGCATTATGGGCCTGCCGGACAGCTTACAAGACCCCTATAGGTATGTCTCCTTACCGTTTGATATTTGGCAAACCGTGTCACCTCCCTATGGAGCTGGAACATAGGGCGTACTGGGCTGTAAAACAATGTAACATGCCAATGGATGAGGTTGGTGAGCATAGAAAACTTCAATTACAAGAACTTGAGGAAATTCAAAGAGAAGCTTATGAGAGTACTAAAATCTATAAGGAAAAAACAAAGAATTTTCATGATCAAATGATTTCCCGAAAGAATTTTTCTGTAGGTTAAAAAGTACTACTTTATCATTCTCGATTGAAGTGGTTCTCTGGAAAACTACAATCACGGTGGATTGGTCCTTTTGTTATCACTAACATATTTTCCCATGGTGCAGTTGAGATCGCAAGTCTTGAAACTGGTAAGAACTTCAAAGTCAATGGTCATCGCTTGAAACCTTTTTATGAAGGATTTCAAGTATGTAATATTGAAGAAACCAGTTTAACTCACCCCGAGTATTGCGATTAATTACAGGAACGTCTAGCCAAAGACGTTAAAGAAAGGCGCTTCATGGGAGGCAATCCATATCAATTTATTTTGTTTTAGTTTTCTTTTGATTAGCTGCAGCAAGGGTATATATCATCAGATGACACTCTCTAGTGCTTAAGGGGAGAATTCCAATTACTCTACACTTCATACCAAGGAAGTACCAGTATTCTTTTTCTCTTATTCTCTAATGTTCCTTGCGTTGTTAATTCCTCTTTAATTGTGCTGAATTAGGAACAGTGAGGACACCGTTCAAGCTAAGTGTAGGGGAGAGGATAACAAAATATAGAGAATAGAGAACTGACTTATACTCTGAATGTTTGTCCTTAAGCAATTTTAAGCCAAAATTTTTCAACATTATCATGAAATCTGGAGATTATACTAAATGTTATAATAAGCATCTACAAAATGTGAAATTGACTTGTTCAAATGCTTTACTCACCTACTGTTGTGATTAGAATACTTGGTTAAAATTAAGTAGTGAAATTTTTAAGAAACAAATTTACCTTATATTTAGCTTTAGAATTGGAAGTCTAAGAGTAAGTCGAGTCCCTAAGTGAAAAATAAACAAGTTTACTTCTAGATTATATTAGCAACTGTATACTCTTTGAAGTTGTTCTAAAAAAAAAAAAAAATCAAGCATAGCCATTACTCCAATGATTCAACTAATTGAGTTAAGAGTATTCAAACTTGAATGTTAGAGTGAGGAAGAGTCCGTAGGGGTATCTCAAAACCCGGTCACTTGAGTGACGAGCTCGGGATGTGCTGACTCAATGAACTCACTATAACGATAAGGGCGAAAAATGCAAAAGTTCATGAAAAGAAGTGGCAAAAACCCGTCAAAATAGATGCTTGATTAAATAAAAAGATCAATGAATGGAAACATTCATTGAATTAAACAAGACTTATAATAGAAAGGGAGAAAATCTATAGAAAGAGTTGATACTATATGCTTTTACTTTATGTTGCAAGGATTATATACTTGATAATATCCAATGAAGTTTAATTGGGTGTTTTGCCTTAGTGGATTAAGTATTCACATTTGGAATAAAAATTCTTTTGCTAAACATGAGGATTAAAGTTTGTTTTGTTTAGATTAGCTATTAAATTTTATCCATGGTAATTTGATCACATGAAACCAGTTTGGTTAAAGTAGTAGACATTAAAAATACAAGTCATGAATTACAAATGAACAGATGCTTGGAATGATTAAAAGAAATTCTTGTATAATCTATGACGGATTTCTCAATTGATTTGATTCATTTGCTTGAGGACAAGCAAGAGTTTAAGTGTGGGGGAATTTGATAGAGCCATTTTATACTCAATCTTTATAGTATGAAGTGTGTTAATTTATTATAGATTTTATAGAAATCATAAGGAAATGGTACTTAATTCTATTATGGTGATAAATCAGGTTAAATGGAGTCAAGGGTGCTAATTCAAGTAAGTTAGAGAAGTCATCTACAACTTGGATCAAAGATAAGGATTTACACCGCCGGAGGAAAGAACATGGGCGTGTAGTTGAAGTACACGGCCGTGTACTTAGTTTTGAAGCCACAGGAAACTACACGGTTGAAGTACACGACCGTGTATCTGTCTTGAAGAATCCACGGGAAAATACACGGTTGAAGTACACGACCGTGTATCTGTCTAGAAGGAGGCACGGTTTTAGACACGGCCATGGAGGAAACCGTGCTACACACTGCATGAGAAGGAGAAAGACACGGCTTGTGACACGGCCGTGGTGGAAGACGTGGTGGAAGCCGTGGTCGAAGCCGTTGTGGAAGTTGAAATGGAAGATGTGCCAAGGATGAGAAATTGTGGAACATCAACCAGAGGATGGCACGGCTTGAGATCTGGCCGTGGTTGAAGCCGTGGTACATACTGATCACAGATGAAGACTTGTAGATTACCCACAGAGGAAGGCACGGCTTGACCCACGGCCGTGTTGTAGGGCGTGCCAGGCGGACAATTATTTTCCTCTCGAGATTTACTTGAAAAAGGAAAGATATTTTCGTATCTTGCTAGCAAAACATCACCTGCCATTCCTTTAACAATATAAATAGAACTAACCCTAAAGGGTTAGGGGAATCTTGGATCATCTTAGAGACAAGAAGGAAAGAAGGAGGCAGAGCAGGCAGCCGGGAACAGAGGCTTGTTATGTTTTCACTTTTAATTTTCGTTTTTATAATGAACATGTGTAGCTAAGTAGTTTTTCTAGCCAAAGGGTCATAGAAGTTTAATTCTCCATGAATTGTGAGATCTAATTGATTTGTATTTAATCTATTCTTTGTTTTTGGATATTCATATATCTTCTGAACATCTTGTCATTATTATCTTTGTTGATTGGTATGAATTAGAGCTCTTCTACTCAATTAGCAAGTTAATATATTGTCAACTAGCACGTCAAATCCGTAATTGTTTGATAGTTCTAGTCTCGGTGACACGATAACATGTTTGATTATAAAATAGATGATCGAATTCATGTTATGGAGATGTATGATCATGTTTAAATAGGTTATCTTATAATCTACTGGCATGAATTGGTAGTCTCTAGTTTTTAATGCTATTGATAGATTAAATCCTAAGAACTTGTCTAGGGTTGTCTAATCGATAAGAGAAATAATTAAAGAGCTTGTTTTGATTATCGAAGAAGTAAGGAGAGATAGGTTATTAGAGCTTGTTAATAACCATGACCAGTTTATCTAGAAATAAGGATAGAAGACATTTGCATCGATGATCAATTCCTAGAATTAAACTATCTTGATTCCTTTGGCTAAGCTTTTATCAATATTCGATTTTATTATCTTGTTTCAATATTATTTTGATTCATAAACAAAACCCCCCATTTTTCTTTTCCTCTTTATTCGCTTTGAATAGAAATATATTTAACCAATCCCTGTGGATAAGACCCTACTCACTACTATACGCAAATCATATCATTGTCTAGGAGTAGGTTTTTATTTTTGTTGGATTCGACACCCATCAATACACGCCCATGTAGTGTATACTGAAGTGGATGTCTGGAAAGTACACGAGTGAGATACACGCCCATGTACTTTGCCTGTGTATACTGAAATGGATGTCTGGAATGTACACGAGCAAAGTACACGCCCATGTACTTTGCTTGTGTATCTAAGTTTTGCTGCTGTTCAACAAATACACGACCAAAGTACACGCCCATGTACTTTTGCTTGTGTATCTAAGTTTTGCTGCTGTGCAACGTTGTTTCAAATACACGACCAATGTACACTCCCATGTACTTGCTCGTGTATATTCACATAAGGACGCTTGGAAGAAAGCACGAGATGCACGAACGAGATACACTACTCGTGTATCCACTCGTGTATGTATCCAACCCGGGTACATGTATAAATAGACCGTTAGTTGCCCTAGGAAAGGAGGTTCCGAATTTTGTACTTGCTCTGACACACATAGCAGTAGGGGAAAGAAGATTCTATCAGTTCCAAAGGAGGTTGAAGACCCACGAAGGAGAAGATTTCATCTTTAAGGGTTGTGACTATGAATTTTATTTATTCTTCCCGTAATTATATTTCTTTTGTCCAATTTATGGAGGAGTAGACTCTAAATCTAGATTTTATTCAAAACTTCTCAGTCATGTGATGAAGATTCGGTTTTTAATGCGAAGTTGTTGACTTTCTTATGATTAATTGCATGCCCTTCAATTGTTTCTTAGATTCATAGATCCGGAATATGAATTTATGCATGATATCATATTAGTTAATTGAGAAATTGCTCTTATGATTAGATTTAATGCAATTAATGAGACTTGATTATTCTTCTAGAGATAGGAAACAAGAGTCTTCTTTTTACATCGATTATTTTGATGCGAATTCACGCGCTTTATGCAATTCTAGGTTGCTTTTAAATAAGGAGAGATTCTATTTGATAAATCTAGGATTAGATAGGTTAATATACTTGAGAAAATAGTTAATTTGACTAGGGAATTTGACAGTATAAGAAGTCAACTACACCAATCTTCATAAATCTAATGAATTACATGATAGAGAAGGAGTAGAATAAGATCTAGGTTGCTTTTTCCAATTGATAAATCTTCAGAACCATTGTTGTTAGTGAGTTATTAGTTTTAAGATTAGAGTAATTAAGTTTCAACCAACATATTTAAGCGACGGTTATATAATAGGAACGAAGTTATTACTAGTAGTTGGTGTATCTCTATGGGACGACCTTGTACTTGACACTATACTACGTCCACGGTAGGTACACTTGCCTATTGCAACGTAGTTAGAATTAGGAACAGGCATTATAAATATTAAAGTTATGATTGGCAACGATTAGTAATCACACAAATTTTAAAATTCTTTTCTACGACTCTCTTTTACGATCGATTAGGCAAGCGAACCTATTAATTGTTATATTATAGAGTTGAGTTTAGATATCATTCCTCTAAGGATCAGCAAGTACTAATAATAACTCTAAACCAACTATCTAAGTGCACAATTTCGAAAGATTCAATTTAAATTAGAAACACTTGACAAAACCTATAGCAATTATAACTAACACAATAACTTGATTATTAAATCCGATAATTAAGAGCATACCCAACCCTTACTACTCCTCGAATTGTCATGTGACTTCACCCTTTCAATAAATTAGTTAACAAGCAATGGTTATCTCTGAACCGTGGAGTATCTAACACTAAGCCAATCTTCCTTCTAGATTTATTAGCTCCTAACCCTAATCGCATTAATAAAGATCCCTCTTTTATCAAAATCGATTAGAATTGCATTAACACTCTTGGACCCTCCATCAGGTCAAATTATGTAATTTAACATAATACGGAAACTTCATGTTCTCTATCCCTAGATTACATATGAATATCTTTATTCATGCACTATCTATTCGAACAAGAGATTTTCCAATCAACTTCTAAGAAATCAATGTAAATTCAATGCTGGCCATACATCAAATTAGCAACACTAAATGAACAACATGAATAAATTCAGAGAATTCCACTATTCATTAACTATGCAATCAATCTAATATTACATGATAATTAAGGTTTGTAAGGTTCGAGTATGAAATAAATTAGCCACTCATGGTTTTCAAGTTACAAATCAATGAAGATGAAAAACCCATGTGCATAAGCCCTTCGGAAGAGAAAGATGAAGCCATTGATGTTGCTTTTTCCTTTGATAATCTTTCCTCGGTTTCCTCCTCTTCTTCTTTTTGTCGTTTTTTTCTATCTTCTTCAGGTTAGGAACTCCCCTCTCCTGGAAAACGAAGAGATATATATATGGAAAACGAAAAATCTCCGAAATGGCCAAACTTTTCCATATACATGGTCTCAACCCATGGTTATACACGGCCATGCCTTGCAATAGTGTTTGAAGTGAATAAGCCAACATACAGCCGTACCTTCAACCATGTAAGCTTTTGTTGGTTTTTCAAACTCAACACACGACCGTGATTTGGAAATACATGCCCATGTACTTCCCCTATTCCTTCCAAAAAAGCATTTTTCTTCGTGTATTCTTCTCCGATCTCAATCTAAGTTGATATCTCCTCTAAAAATAGTGGTCTTCATCCGTGAAACTGAAATATCTCTCTTTTAAGTATCAAAATTCTTCAAGATAACATCAACTTATTACACAAATAACTAGAATTCATCTAAAATACAAGTGTTAATTTATACTTATTAGTCAACTAAGTTAAACTGAAAGTCGACTTGAGTCAACTAGCTTTACTCAACTCACTAACATAAGTCTTCCATACAATACCCCCATGAAGACTTGAGTAAACTTAAAGCAATGGAGCCAAAACCTAAGTTAATTTAATCTAAACTACCTTAAATTAACTTGATTAAAATAGGATAAATACCTACAAATATCATGAAAAAAATTAGAGTTTTAGAGTCTTATAAACAAAAGGAAAATTACATGTAAATCTCATCTCCAAAAACACCTTGTTATTAACTTTATCTCATCCCATGTTTGAGGCCATCTTACCTAATCTTAACCTAATTAAAATTAACCCAAAATTTACCATGATTAAGCTAAGGATTTTAACTACAAATATATGGAATTTCAACCTAAGAGACTACCTAGAAGTTACTAAAATCTACCCTCCTCTATTGACAATGTCAGCATCATGTGATTTTATCCATATGTCCTTATTAACCTTATCTTATCTTATGCAATCACTACTAATGTGCTTAAAACCAATTACAAGTTCACAAATACAAATGAGGATCTAATTGAATGATACACGATCAAAACGTCATGAACCTTAAATTGAAAACAAAACGTAAAAGGGCATGAAAAAGGATAGAAAAAGAAGAAATAATTCCTCACCAGATATTACTCACTAGTTGGAATTAGGATGGATTTGATGTTTTTGATATTAGACACAACAAGGATCAAATCCCACTCGCCACACTTCAAGAAGAAATGATAAGAGCAAATAGCATGAAAGGATGTGTCCCTCATGGTTTCAATATCTAAAAAATGATGTCTCAAAAGTTCTTTACAAAACCGAATTACAAAGTATTTATACGTTACTCTAAACAAGCAAATTGCAATAACGCCAAATAGTAAAAAACCAGTCCTACGAGTCCTTTGAAGAACCAATTCTCCACATGAAAGAGGAATGAAGATGGATGATTTTTTCAAGTGAAATGCAAGTGAAATAAAGGCCGGTTCCTCTTGTCTTTGTAGGTTCAAGTATAGCTTACACACTTAAGATCAGTATGTTGGTTTACCATCTTGTAAAACCAACAAATGTACTTACTAAAATGCAAAACAATTATATAATGGAAATGAAGACACTAAACAAATATCTTCAGGGTCTAATTGTTCAAAGAGAACCTTCATCGCCAAATTTTGTAATCCTTTGGCTCTTGCCCTAGTGATGGGTCTTGTAGGCATATGATTCCTATCATCTCCTTAGGCTTGTAGAAGATTTGCCCTCAAATCTGATAGGACTTCATGAATGTCATTTGACAAATAGGGTGATAGATTTGCAACATTGAATGTAGCAAAAATGTCGTATCCTCTTAGCAATTCTATCATGTATGCATTGTTGTTGATATGTTTAATAATTCTAAAAGATCCATCTGCTCTTGGTGATAGCTTTTGTGACTTCTTGTGAGGAAAACTATCTTTATTGAGATTAATCTAGACTAGATCACCTAGATTATAAATTATGGTTTTCTTGTTTTTGTTTCCATGAAGTTTCGACTATTCTTGTCTTTTCTGAAGATGTTCAGCTATCTTTTGATGAAGTTTTTGAATCACCTGGGCTCGTTTTACTCCACTTAAGCTTTCTTCCTTTATTACCAGATTAGCTATGAAATCCAATGGAAGAGTAGGATCATAGCCATACACAACTTCAAAGCGAGACTTACTGGTTGAACTATGAGTAGATCTATTGTAAGAAAACCTAACAATAGGAAGACACAAGTCGTAATTAGTAAGATTCTTGCTAACCGTTGCTGTCAGTAAGGTATCAAGAGTACGATTAACAACCTTCATCTAGCCGTTAGTCTGTGAGTGGCAAGAGGTACTATACATGAGTTTAGTACCAAGTCTTCTCTATAGTGTCCTCCAGAAAAAAGCTAAGAAACTTAGTGCCTCTATCAAATACTATGCTATGTGGAACACCATGTAGTTCCATAATTTCTTACATAAAAAGGTTAGCTATAAAAAGTGCATCATTCGTTTTGTGGAAAGGCACAAAATGGTACATTTTGCTGAATCTATTAACAACAATCATAATAGGCAAAGGCATATATTAACCCTGAACCCCTTTCTTTCCTTTTGCTCTTTTACATACCCCACACCATTCTAATACCATATGAACATCCTTTATCATGCCCCTCCAATAAAAATGTTCTTTTAGCAAATCCATAGTCCTTTTTTCACCAAAATGACTAGATAACCTTCCAGCATGTGCTTCCCATACTAATAATTCTCTCACAGATTCATAAGGTATACAAAATTTTTCAACTTTATACAAAAAACCATCAATCATATAATACCCTTCAAATATTTTTCCTCTAGAACATTTCTCAACCACTACTTTCAAATATTCATCATGCATATATTATTCCTTTAGTAATTCAAACCCAAGCAGTTTCGACTATAGAGAGGTGATAAGTACATACCTGTGTGATAAGGCATCAGCTACCATATTCATGTTACCCTTCTTATACTTAATCACATATGAAAAACTATCTAGAAACTCAACCCATTTGGCTTAACATTTTGACAAATTTTTTGACCCCTGAAATGTTTTAAGGATTCATGATCTGTATAGATAATAAATTCTTTGGAAGAAGATAATCTGATGTGAGATCGGTTTGATCAGATTCCTAACTGATACGAGCCACGCCAACCTGTGACGAAACCCAATACCAATACGCTCAGAACTCGTTACCTAAGATGCCAAACACCTAAAGTGGAAACCGTGACCCGTTGTCTATAAGCGAGACAAAAACCTTGGTATAATGTGAAGACGCCACAATCGGGATGAAAGACCGATTGATAAGTCGGGATGAACGCCACGGAAATTAATCCAATAAGTTCTAGTTAGTTCTTGAAGAACCAAGAGAGGAGCCTCTCAAAAGTGTTTGTAATGTTCTAAGATGTATCCTATCTCTATTCTAAACCCTAGGAGCTTTTATACTAGGGTTACAAATCGTAAAAATACAAGTCCAAAACGACGTCACTTCAATAAGTGCGTAAAAATAACAAACAAGACATGTTGGCCGACGTGGGATACACGGCCGTGTACTTTGGCCGTGTATGATTCTGTGGAAATTCTTGTCACCTTACACGGCCGTGCCTTTTAGCCGTGTGTCTGGCCTTATATGATTCTGTGCAATCTTGAGATTCCTACACGGCCGTGCCTTGAAAGTACACGCCCTCTTCATCCCGTGTCCTGCGTCACTTGTACAAGAGCAAGGCTCTTCCCATGGTTGTTCCAATCCTTTCCAACTTCATGATTGCTCCAATCCTTTCCGGCTTCATGGACATCCTTTATCAACTTGTTAAGTGCTTCCTTGAGTCGTTTCGCTCAACTTCTTGTGATCGATCCAGGTGGCACTTCAAGAGGATCCACATTTCTTCTTCTGGCTTAGATCTCATCATGGATCTCATCATTCCCCTCCTCTTGAAAAGGATTTGTCCTCAAATCATCACCTACATCAAAAGGACTGGGATCGGTAACATTAATGGTTGCACTTACTTGATACTCACCAGGCAAATCTATCTTGTATGCATTATCATTGATGCGCTTAAGAATTTGAAATGGTCCATTGCTTCTAGGAAGTAGTTTAGATCGACGCTGCACGGGAAACCGCTCTTTACGCATGTGAACCAAAACCCAATCTCTAGGTTCAAAAACAGCTTGTCGACGACCCTTGTTGGCTTGTTTCACATACTATTCTGTTCGTCACTCAATGTTCAGCCTTGCCTTCTCAGGGATTTGTTTAACAAATTCGGCTTTCTTCTTGCCATCTAGATTAACATACTCAGAAATAGGTAAAGGTGATAAATCCAAAGGAGTTAGTGGATTAAAACCATACACAATCTCAAAAGGAGTAAATTTAGCAGCAGAATGCACTGTACGGTTATAGGCAAATTCAACATGTGGCAAACAATCCTCTCAGCTTTTAATATTCTTTTTAATTACAGCCCTTAACAAAGTAGATAAAGTTCGATTCATTACCTCAGTTTGACCATCAGTCTGTGGATGACAAGTAGTAGAAAACAATAACTTAGTTCCTAACTTAACCCACAAGGTCTTCCAAAAGTAGCTCAAGAACTTAGCATCCCTATCCGATACGATGGTTTTAGGTAAAAAAACTTGCAATCTCACAACTTCTCTAAAGAATAAATTAGCAATATTACAAGCATCATCCGTTTTGTGACAAGGAATGAAATGTGCCATCTGATACGAACCACGCCAACCCGTGACGAAACCCAATACCAATACATTCGGAAATTCGTTGCCTAACACGCCCAAACACCTAAAGTGGAAACCGCGACCCGTTGTCTATAAGCGAGACAAGAACCTTGGTATAAAAATGAAGATGCCAATATCGGGATGGAAGACCGATTGATAAGTCGGGATGAACGCCACGGAAATCAATCCGATAAGTTCGATTTAGTTCTTGAAGAACCAAGAGAGGAGCCTCTCAAAAGTGTTCAATGTTCAAAGATGTAAATTCTATGTTATTCTAAACCCTAGGAGCTTTTATACTAGGGTTACAATTCGTGAAAAACAAGTCCAAAACGACGTAGCTTAGATAAGTTACGTAAAAAGACGAAAACAGAACAAGCTGGCCGGTAGGGGATACACGACCGTGTACTTTAGTCGTGTACCTTTCTGTGCAACTTCTGGTAACATACACGACCATGTACTTCTGGTCGAGTATCTTTCTGTGGATTTGCTTGACTCCATACATGGTCGTGCCTTTTAGCCGTGTGTCTAGCCGTGTATGATTCTGTGCAATCTTGGAATTCCTACACGGCCGTGCCTTGAAAGTATACGCCCTCTTCAACTCGTATCCGGTGTGACTTGTATAAGAGCAAGGGTCTTCCCATGGTTGTTCCAATCCGTTACAACTTCATGATTGCTCCAATCCTTTCTGGCTTCATGGACATCCTTTATCAACCCGTTAAGTGCTTCCTTAAGTCATTTCGCTCGACTTCTTATGATCGGTCCAGGCGGCACTTCAAGGGGATCCACATTCCTTCTTTCGGCTTGACTCTCATCGTAGATCTCATCATTCCCCTCCTCTTGAAAAGGATTTGTCCTCAAATCGTCACCTACTTCAAAAGGACTCAGATCAGTAACATTAAATGTGGCACTTACTTGATACTCACCAGGCAAATCTATCTTGTATGCATTGTCGTTGATGCGCTCAAGAACTTGAAATGGTCCATTGCCTCTAGGAAGTAGTTTAGATCGACACTGCACGAGAAACTGCTCTTTGTGCATGTGAACCCAAACCCAATCTCCAGGTTCAAAAACAGCTTGTCGACGACCTTTGTTGGCTTGTTTCACATACTGCTCTGTTCGTCGCTCAATGTTTAGCCTTGCCTTCTCATGGATCTGTTTAACAAATTCGGCCTTCTTCTTGCCATCTAAATTAACATACTCAGAAATAGGCAAAGGTGATAAATCCAAAGGAGTTAGTGGATTAAAACCATACACAATTTCAAAAGGAGAAAATTTAGTAGCAGAACGCACTATACGGTTATAAGCAAATTCAACATGCGGTAAACAATCCTCCCAACTTTTGATATTCTTTTTAATGACAGCCCTCAACAAAGTAGATAAAGTTTGATTTACTACCTCAGTTTGACCATCAGTCTGTGGGTGACAAGTAGCAGAAAACAATAACTTAGTTCCTAACTTAGCCCACAAGGTCTTCCAAAAGTAGCTTAAGAACTTAGCATCCCTATCTGATACAATTGTTCCAAGCATACCATGCAATCGCACAACTTCCCTAAAGAATAAATTAGCAATATTACAAGCATCATCCGTTTTGTGACAAGGAATGAAATGTGCCATTTTAGAGAATCTATCAACAACTACAAAAATAGAATCCCGACCATGTCTAGACCTGGGTAATCCTAATACAAAGTCCATAGAAATATCTACCCACGGCTCATGAGGAATGGGAAGTGGGGTGTAAAGCCCTTGAGGTTGGACTCTAGATTTCGCTTGCTTACATGTGACACATTGCTCACAAATCCTCTTAACATCTCGTTTCATGTGAGGCCAATAGAAGTGTTCCTGCAATACCCCTAATGTTTTAGCTACGCCAAAGTGTCCCATTAACCCTCCTCCATGAGACTCCCTCACTAGTAATTCTCTTAAAGAACAAATTGGAATGCACAGTTTACTCTCCCTAAACAAGAATCCTTCATGTTTATAAAATTTTCCATGCCCACTCTTCTCACAATACACATACTCCTCACAAAAATCTCGATCAGCAGCATATAATTCCTTAATTTGCTCAAAACCAAGCAGTCTAGAACTAAGAGTAGAGATAAGAGTATACCTTCTAGAAAGTGCATCGACAACGACATTCTCTTTACCTTGCTTATAATGGATGACATATGGGAATGTTTCGATGAACTCCACCCAACGAGCATGTCTTTTGTTCAGCTTATGCTGCCCCTTCAAGTACTTCAAAGATTCATGATCAGTGTGGATCACAAACTCTTTTGGCCAAAGGTAATGTTGCCACGTCTCCAAGGCTCAAACCAATGTATATAGCTCCTTGTTGTAAGTAGGGTAATTTAAGGTTGCCCCACTTAGATTCTTGCTAAAGAATGCAATCGGTCTTCTCTCCTGCATAAGTACTGCCCCAATACCTAATCCTGAAGCATCACACTCAATTTCAAACGTTTTAGTAAAGTTAGGTAAAGCAAGTAACGGCGCCTGAGTCAGCTTATTTTTAAGCGTCTGAAAGGCCTTCTCTTGTTGCTCTTCCCATCTGAACCCCACGTTCTTCTTAATTACCTCAGTAAGTGGTGCTGCAATGGTGCTGAAATCCTTCACAAATCTCCTATAAAAACTCGCTAGTCTATGGAAACTCTGCACATTACTTACATTGGTTGGACTAGGCCATTCTTGGATCGCACGAACCTTTTCTTCATTAACTTGTATTCCCTATGCACTAACAACAAAACCAAGAAACACAAGTTTGTCTGTGCAAAAAGTGCACTTCTTGAGGTTAGCATATAATTGCTCCTTTCAAAGCACTTCTAAAACATCCCTTAAGTGGGACATATGATCTTCCAAATTCTTGCTGTAAATAAGAATATCATCAAAATAGACAACCACAAATTTTCCAATAAAAGTCCTCAAAACATGGTTCATAAGTCTCATAAAAGTACTAGGTGCATTAGTTAAACCGAAAGGCATTACTAACCACTCATATAATCCATATTTTGTCTTAAATGCGGTTTTCCATTCATCACCTTCTTTCATTCTAATTTGGTCATATCCACTTTTCAAATCAAATTTAGAAAAGACACTAGACCCATGTAACTCATCTAACATGTCATCTAAGCGAGGAATGGGATGACGATACTTTACCGTGATGTTGTTGATGGCGCGGCAGTCAACACACATTCTCCATGTCCCATCCTTCTTAGGCACCAAAATCACAGGCACTGCACATGGACTCATGCTCTCTCTCACGTACCCCTTCTCCATTAATTCATCAACCTGCCTTTGGAGTTCCTTTGTCTCCTCCGGATTGCTCCTATAAGCTGGCTTGTTTGGAATCGATGCTCCGGGTACAAGGTCAATCTGGTGCTCAATACCACGAATAGGTGGTAATCCCTTTGGAATCTCCTCAGGGAAGACATCTTCAAAGTCCTGCACAAGAGACACAACCACACTAGGCAAAGAGTTAAATAAGTCGTTAGTAGTCAAACATGTTTTCTTAAAAACCAGCAACAACATAGGTTGCTTCATCACTAACGCTCTCCTCACTACACTCGCTCTTGCCACACAACTCTCCTTTTGCAAGGCTGCCCTCTCCTTTACACTCACCACCAAAGTTGATTCCCCTTCAACTTGGTCTCTCACACTCTTTCCAGCCTTCCTCTCTTTTCCCTTTTGATATTGACTCTTATATTCCTTTTCTTTCTCATTATCTTTTGCTCTCTCACTCTCCCTCTGCTTTTCACTCACCTTATGTTTTGCAAAAGACTGTTGTAGCTGCAACTGATCCTCATACACCTATTTAGGTTTTAACGGTTTAAGATTAAAGCTTTTCCCTTGTTGAACAAGCGTATACTTGTTAGAAAATCCATCATGAACAACCTTCCTATCAAATTGCCATGGCCTCCCCAACAACACATGACATGCTTGCATTCGCACTACATCACATAACAACTCATCCTCATACCTACCAATGCGAAACCCAATCAAGGCTTGCTTACTCACCTTAGTCTCACTACTATCATTCAACCACTGCAATTTATATGGACTAGGGTGTCAAACAGTTTTGAGCCCCAGCCTCTCAACAATAAAATTGCTCACTACATTGGTGCAACTTCCTCCATCAATGATCAAGTTGCAAATATGATCTCCTAGATAACATCGAGTATGAAATATATTCTCCCTTTGCACCTCCTCTTCTTCTTTCACCTGCACATTCAAAGCTCACTTCACCACTGCCACTAGCCTTCCCATTGCAAGCTCCTCATCATCACTAGCATCCTCTAATGGGGGCATATCATCTTCTTCACTATCCCCCTCAGTCTCATACTCACCATCATCATGTAAAATCATCACACGCCTATTTGGACATTGACTAGCAATATGGCCTCTACCTTGACATTTAAAACATCTAATGTCACGATTTCTAGAAGTAGAAGAATCAGGGTTACCTTGGTTACTAGGAGTAGAACCTGCTTACCTCAGCTCTCCTTTTGGTTTGGTGGGTAAAAGCTTTTCTTCCTTCTTCCATTGGTTAGTCTTCCAAATGGATAAACCATTACCCTGTTGAAATCGTGCATTACTACTACCTTTCCGCCTATGTTGGCTCTCAACCTTTATAGCCATATGGACCATATCCTCTAATTCTACATAATTCTGCAATTCAACAACATTTTAGATTTCTCTATTCAACCCCGCAAGAAATCTAGTCATGGTGGCCTCTCTATCCTCCTCTACATTCGCCCTAATCATAGGGACTTCCATCTCCTTGAAATACTCATCCACACTTCGGCTTCCCTGCCTAAAAATTTGCAACTTGTTATGCAATTCACGATAGTAATACGCAGGTACAAACTGCTTCTTCATCACCCTTTTGATCTCTTCCCACGACTCAATAGGTGCCTCGCCACTCCTCCTTCTATTCAACATTAATTGATCCCACCACACTATAGCATAATCCAAAAATTCAATGGCAGCAAGTTTTACTTTCTTTCTCCCACTATAGTTATGGCAATCAAACACCATCTCCACCTTTTTCTCCCACTCTAAGTACGCCTCGGGATCATTCTTCCCTTGAATAGGAGGAATCTCCATCTTTATGCTACTCAATTGATCATCCTCTCTATTCCTATCTCCTCTATCTTCCCAATCCCTAGTTCCTCTATTCCGACTACTATAACCTCTATAACTCTCGACAGAAGGCTCACCAAAGTCATCATCCAACATTTCATCTCCACCCCTATGTACTCTCCTAGAACGACTCCCCCTCTTACGCCCTTGGAATACGTTTGTGGATTGCTCTAGTCTTTGCTCTACCGTCTCATGAGTTTGTTCCATTCCCTCCTGAAACATTCTCTTCATTTCACCCCTCAACGCCTCAATCACTAACCTAGCATCAAACCTTCCCCTCTCACCTTCAAGAGAATGTTGCCTCGACATAGTTCCTGTAGAAAAGATTAATACTAACACAAATATATATATATGATTAAACCTCACGATACACTCCCTTACGTGTTTCACTCAAATGATGATATCACACAATCACTCATGTATTCTCACAAACAACGATGATATCAACTCACCAATTCCTCTTCTCGATTCTCTTGGAACTAACCCGAACTACACTAATTCCTTTCTATAGTATTCAAAACACTCTAGGGTTCG
>JBBMOL010003404.1:0-16283 GCA_037954665.1 Laguncularia racemosa | reverse complement strand
TTGACAACATTTGTAGCAGCTATTGTGTAACGGCAAATTTGCTGTGACAACTGCCGCAAGATATTTGTGGTCAGAATGTTTGTAGAGCCAATATTTTCGACGACAACATTTGTTGTAGTGGTAATTGCAGCAACTTTGTTTGAGTAACACATGGAATTTATAGTGACAATACATAGAGTGATTAAAATTGTGGTCGTGACATTTTTATCGCGATGGCAGCAGCAACGTTGACAACATTTGTAGCGATGATATTTGTAGCAGCTATGTTTATAACGACAATATTTGCGGTGACAACTGCCGCAATGATATTTGTGGTTAGAATGTTTGTAGTGGCAATGTTTTCGACGACAACATTTGTTGTAGTGGTAATTGGAGCCACTTTGTTTGAGTAACGACATGGACATTTATAGTGACAATACATAGAGTGATTAAAATTGTGGCCGTGACATTTTTATCGCGATGGCAGCAGCAACGTTGACAACATTTGTAGCGATGATATTTGTAGACACATATTTTATAATGAAGGTACAATTTTGTAGTGACAACTTGCCGAAAAATTTGTTAGTTTGGCAGCAACAACGTTGACAACATTTGTAGCGATGATATTTGTAGCAGCTATGTTTGTAACGAAAATATTTGCGGGGACCAACTGCCGCAATGATATTTGTGTTAGAATGTTTGTAGTGGCAATGTTTTCGACGACAACATTTGTTGTAGTGGTAATTGCAGCCACTTTGTTTGAGTAACGACATGGACATTTATAGTGACAATACATAGAGTGATTAAAATTGTGGCCGTGACATTTTCATCGCGATGGCAGCAACGACGTTGACAACATTTGTAGCGAAAATATTGTAGCAGCTATGTTTGTAACGTCAATATTTGCGGTGACAACTGCCGCAACGATATTTGTGGTTAGAATGTTTGTAGTGACAATATTTGCCACGACAACATTTGTTGTAGTGGTAATTGCAGCCACTTTTTTTAGTAACGACATGGAAATTTATAGTGACAATACATAGAGTGATTAAAATTGTGGCCGTGACATTTTTATCGCGATGGCAGCAACAACGTTGACAACATTTGTAGCGATGATATTTGTAGCAACTATGTTTGTAACGACAATATTTGCGTTGACAACTGCCGCAAAGATATTTGGGGTTAGAATGTTTGTAGTGACAATATTTGCAGCGACAACATTTGTTGTAGTGGTAATTGCAGCAACTTTTTTTGAGTAACGATTTGGAAATTTATAGTGACAATACATAGAGTGATTAAAATTGTGGCCGTGACATTTCATCGCGATGGCAGCAACAACGTTGACGACATTTGTAGCGAAGATTTTTGTAGCAGCTATGTTTGTAACGACAATATTTGCGGTGACAACTGCCGCAACGATATTTGTGGTTAGAATGTTTGTAGTGGCAATATTTTCGACGACAACATTTGTTGTAGTGGTAATTGCAGCTACTTTGTCTGAGTAACGGCATGGACATTTATAGTGACAATACATAGAGTGATTAAAATTGTGGCCGTGACATTTTCATCACGATGGCAGCAACAACGTTGACAACATTTGTTGCGATGATATTTGTAACTACAATATTTGCGGTGACAACTGCCGCAATGATATTTATGGTTAGAATGTTTGTAGTGACAATATTTGCAACGACAACATTTGTTGTAGTGGTAATAGCAACCACTTTGTTTGAGTAACGACATGGACATTTATAGTGACAATACATAGAGTGATTAAAATTGTGGCCGTGACATTTTTATCGCGATGGCAGCAACAACGTTGACAACTTTTGTAGCGATGATATTTGTAGCAGCTATGTTTGTAACGACAACATTTGCGGTGACAACTGTCGTAATGATATTTGTGGTTAGAATGTTTGCAGTGGCAATATTTTCGACGACAACATTTGTTGTAGTGGTAATTGCAGCCACTTTGTTTGAGTAACGACATGGACATTTATAGTGACAATACGTAGAGTGATTAAAATTGTGGCCGTGACATTTTTATCGCGATGGCAGTAACAATGTTGACAACATTTGTAGCGAAGATATTTGTAGCAGCTATGTTTGTAATGTCAATATTTACGGTGACAACTGCCACAACGATATCTGTGGTTAGAATGTTTGTAGGGACAATATTTGCAACGACAACATTTGTTGTAGTGGTAATTGCAGCCACTTTTTTTTAGTAACGACATGGAAATTTATAGTGACATTACATAGAGTGATTAAAATTGTGGCCGTGACATTTTTATCGCGATGGCAGCAACAACGTTGACAACATTTGTAGCGATGATATTTGTAGCAGCGATGTTTGTAGCGACAATATTTGCGGTGACAACTGCCGCATTGATATTTGTGGTTAGAAAGTTTGTAGTATCAATATTTTTGACGACAACATTTGTTGTCGTAGTAATTGCAGCTACTTTGTTTGTGTAACGACATGGAAATTTATAGTGACAATACATAGAGTGATTAAAATTGTAGCCGTGACATTTTTATCGCGATGGCAGCAACAACGTTGACAACTTTTGTAGCGATGATAGTTGTAGCAGCTATGTTTGTAACGACAATATTTGCGGTGACAACTCCCGCAATGATATTTGTGGTTAGAATGTTTGTAGAGCCAATATTTTCGACGACAACATTTGTTGTAGTGGTAATTGCAGCAACTTTGTTTGAGTAACGACATGGACATTTATAGTGACAATACATAGAGTGATTAAAATTGTGGCCGTGACATTTTTATCGCGATGGCAGTAACAATGTTGACAACATTTGTAGCGAAGATATTTGTAGCAGCTATGTTTGTAATGTCAATATTTGCGGTGACAACTGCCACAACGATATTTGTGGTTAGAATGTTTGTAGGGACAATATTTGCAACGACAACATTTGTTGTAGTGGTAATTGCAGCCATTTTTTTAGTAACGACATGGAAATTTATAGTGACATTACATAGAGTGATTAAAATTGTGGTCGTGACATTTTTATCGCGATGGCAGCAACAACGTTGACAACATTTGTAGCAGCTATGTTTGTAACGGCAATATTTGCTGTGACAACTGCCGCAATGATATTTGTGGTCAGAATGTTTGTAGAGCCAATATTTTCGACGACAACATTTGTTGTAGTGGTAATTGCAGCAACTTTGTTTGAGTAACGACATGGACATTTATAGTGACAATACATAGAGTGATTAAAATTGTGGTCGTGACATTTTTATCGCGATGGCAGCAGCAACGTTGACAACATTTGTAGCGATGATATTTGTAGCAGCTATGTTTATAACGACAATATTTGCGGTGACAACTGCCGCAATGATATTTGTGGTTAGAATGTTTGTAGTGACAATATTTGCAACGACAACATTTGTTGTAGTGGTAATTGCAACCACTTAGCTTGAGTAACGACATGGACATTTATAGTGACAATACATAGAGTGATTAAAACTGTGGCTGTGACATTTTTATCGCGACGGCAGCAACAACGTTGACAACTTTTGTAGCGATGATAGTTGTAGCAGCTATGTTTGTAACGACAATATTTGCGGTGACAACTGCCGCAATGATATTTGTGGTTAGAATGTTTGTAGAGCCAATATTTTCGACGACAACATTTGTTGTAGTGGTAATTGCAGCAACTTTGTTTGAGTAACGACATGGACATTTATAGTGACAATACATAGAGTGATTAAAATTGTGGCCGTGACATTTTTATCGCGATGGCAGCAGTAACGTTGACAACATTTGTAGCGATGATATTTGTAGCAGCTATGTTTATAACGACAATATTTGCGGTGACAACTGTCGTAATGATATTTGTGGTTAGAATGTTTGCAGTGGCAATAATTTCGACGACAACATTTGTTGTAGTGGTAATTGCAGCCACTTTGTTTGAGTAACGACATGGACATTTATAGTGACAATACATAGAGTGATTAAAATTGTGGTCGTGACATTTTTATCGCGATGGCAGCAACAACGTTGACAACATTTGTAGCAGCTATGTTTGTAACGACAATATTTGCTGTGACAACTGCCGCAATGATATTTGTGGTCAGAATGTTTGTAGAGCCAATATTTTCGACGACAACATTTGTTGTAGTGGTAATTGCAGCAACTTTGTTTGAGTAACGACATGGACATTTATAGTGACAATACATAGAGTGATTAAAATTGTGGTCGTGACATTTTTATCGCGATGGCAGCAGCAACGTTGACAACATTTGTAGCGATGATATTTGTAGCAGCTATGTTTATAACGACAATATTTGCGGTGACAACTGCCGCAATGATATTTGTGGTTAGAATGTTTGTAGTGGCAATGTTTTCGACGACAACATTTGTTGTAGTGGTAATTGGAGCCACTTTGTTTGAGTAACGACATGGACATTTATAGTGACAATACATAGAGTGATTAAAATTGTGGCCGTGACATTTTTATCGCGATGGCAGCAGCAACGTTGACAACATTTGTAGCGATGATATTTGTAGCAGCTATGTTTATAACGACAATATTTGCGGTGACAACTGTCGTAATGATATTTGTGGTTAGAATGTTTGCAGTGGCAATATTTTCGACGACAACATTTGTTGTAGTGGTAATTGGAGCCACTTTGTTTGAGTAACGACATGGACATTTATAGTGACAATACATAGAGTGATTAAAATTGTGGCCGTGACATTTTTATCGCGATGGCAGCAACAACGTTGACAACATTTGTAGCGATGATATTTGTAGCAGCTATGTTATAACGACAATATTTGCGGTGACAACTGTCGTAATGATATTTGTGGTTAGAATGTTTGTAGTGACAATATTTCGACGACAACATTTGTTGTAGTGGTAATTGCAGCCACTTTGTTTGAGTAACGACATGGACATTTATAGTGACAATACATAGAGTGATTAAAATTGGGGTCGTGACATTTTTATCGCGATGGCAGCAACAAGTTGACAACATTTGTAGCGAATATGTAGCAGCTATGTTTGTAACGTCAATATTTGCGTGACAACTGCCGCAATGATATTTGTGGTTAGAATGTTTGTAGAGCCAATATTTTGACGACAACATTTGTTGTAGTGGTAATTGCAGCAACTTTGTTGAGTAACGACATGGACATTTATAGTGACAATACATAGAGTGATTAAAATTGTGGCGTGACATTTTATCGCGATGGCAGCAACAACGTTGACAACATTTGTAGCGATGATATTTGTAGCAGCTATGTTTGATAACGACAATATTTGCGGTGACAACTGCCGCAATGATATTTGTGGTTAGAATGTTTGTAGTGACAATATTTTGACGACAACATTTGTTGTGTAGTAATTGAGCCACTTTGTTTGTGTAACGACATGGAAATTTATAGTGACAATACATAGAGTGATTAAAATTGTGGCCGTGACATTTTTATCGCGATGGCAGCAACAACGTTGACAACATTTGTAGCGATGATATGTAGCAGCTATGTTTGTAACGACAATATTTGCGGTGACAACTGCCGCAATGATATTTGTGGTTAGAATGTTTGTAGTGACAATATTTCAACGACAACATTTGTTGTAGTGGTAATTGCAGCCACTTTGTTTGAGTAACGACATGGACATTTATAGTGACAATACATAGAGTGATTAAAATTGTGGCTCGTGACATTTTTATCGCGATGGCAGCAACAACTGTTGACAACATTTGTAGCGATGATAGTTTGTAGCAGCTATGTTTGTAACGACAATATTTGCGGTGACAACTGCCCAATGATATTTGTGGTTAGAATGTTTGTAGGCAATATTTTCGACGACAACATTTGTTGTAGTGGTAATTGCAGCCAACTTTTTTTGAGTAACGACATGGACATTTATAGTGACATACATAGAGTGATTAAAATTGTGGCCGTGACATTTTTATCGCGATGGCAGCAACAACGTTGACAACATTTGTAGCGATGATATTGTAGCAGCTATGTTTGTAACGACAATATTTGCGGTGACAACTGCCGCAATGATATTTGTGGTTAGAATTTGTAGTGACAATATTTTGAACGACAACATTTGTTGTAGTGGTAATTGCAGCACTTTTTTTTAGTAACGACATGGAATTTATAGTGACAATACATAGAGTGATTAAAATTGTGGCCGTGACATTTTTATCGCGATGGCAGCAACAACAGTTGACAACATTTTAGCGAGATATTGTAGCAGCTATGTTTGTAACGACAATATTTGCGGTGACAACTGCCGCAATGATATTTGTGGTTAGAATGTTTGTAGGCAATATTTGCGACGACAACATTTGTTGTAGTGGTAATTGCAGCCACTTTGTTTGAGTAACGACATGGACAATTTATAGTGACAATACATAGAGTGATTAAAATTGTGGCGTGACATTTTTATCGCGATGGCAGCAGCAACGTTGACAACATTTGTAGCGAAGATATTTGTAGCAGCTATGTTTATAACGACAATATTTGCGGTGACAACTGCCGCAATGATATTTGTGGTTAGAATGTTTGTAGGGCAATATTTTCGACGACAACATTTGTTGTAGTGGTAATTGCAGCCACTTTTGTTTGAGTAACGACATGGACATTTATAGTGAAAATACATAGAGTGATTAAAATTGTGGCCGTGACATTTTTATCGCGATGGCAGCAACAACGTTGACAACATTTGTAGCGATATTTGTAGCAGCTATGTTTGTAACGACAATATTTGCGTGACAACTGCCGCAATGATATTTGTGGTTAGAATGTTTGTAGGGCAATATTTTCAGACGACAACATTTGTTGTAGTGGTAATTGCAGCCACTTTTTTGAGTAACGACATGGAAATTTATAGTGACAATACATAGAGTGATTAAAATTGTGGCGTGACATTTTTATCGCGATGGCAGCAACAACGTTGACAACATTTGTAGCGATGATATTGAGACTATGTTAACGACAATATTTGCGGTGACAACTGCCGCAATGATATTTGTGGTTAGAATGTTTGTAGTGGCAATATTTTCGACGACAACATTTGTTGTAGTGGTAATTGCAGCCACTTTGTTTGAGTAACGACATGGACATTTATAGTGACAATACATAGAGTGATTAAAATTGTGGCGTGACATTTTTATCGCGATGGCAGCAACAACGTTGACAACATTTGTAGCGATGATATTTGTAGCAGCTATGTTTGTAACGCAATATTTGCGGTGACAACTGCCCAATGATATTTGTGGTTAGAATGTTTGTAGGGCAATATTTTCGACGACAACATTTGTTGTAGTGGTAATTGCAGCCACTTTTTTGAGTAACGACATGGAATTTATAGTGACAATACATAGAGTGATTAAAATTGTGGCCGTGACATTTTTATCGCGATGGCAGCAACAACGTTGACAACATTTGTAGCGATGATATTTGTAGCAGCTATGTTTGTAACGACAATATTTGCGTGACAACTGCCCAACGATATTTGTGTGAATGTTTGAGAAATATTTGACGACAACATTTGTTGTAGTGTATTGCAGAACTTTTTTAGTAAGACTGGAAATTATAGTGACAAACATAGAGTGATTAAAATTGTGGCCGTGACATTTATCGCGATGGAGCAAACTTACAACATTTGTAGCGATGATATTTGTAGACTATGTTTGTACGACAATATTTGCGGTGACAACTGCGCAATGATTTTGTGGTAGAAGTTGTAGTGCAATATTTTCGACGACAACATTTGTTGTAGTGGTAATGCACACTTTGTTTGAGTAACGACATGAATTTATAGTGACAATACATAGAGTGATTAAAATTTGCCGTGACATTTTTATCGCGATGGCAAACAAGTTGACAACATTTAGCGAGATATTTGTAGCAGCTAGTTTGTAACGCAATATTTGCGGTGACAACTGCCGAAAGATATTTGTGGTTAAATGTTTGAGGACAATATTTCAACGACAACATTTGTGTAGTGGTAATTGCAACACTTGTTGAGTAACGACATGGACATTATAGTGACAATACATAGAGTGATTAAAATGTGGCGTGACATTTTTATCGCGAGGCAAACAACGTTGACAACATTTGTAGCGATGATATTGTAGCAGCTATGTTTGTAACGCAATATTTGCGGTGACAACTCCGCAATGATATTTGTGGTTAGAATGTTTGAGAAAATTTCGACGACAACATTTTGTAGTGGTAATTGCAAACTTTTTGAGTAACGACATGGAATTATAGTGACAATACATAGAGTGATAAAATGTGGCCGTGACATTTTTATCGCGATGGCAGCAACAACGTTGACAACTTTGTAGCGAGATATTGTACAGCTATGTTGTAAGCAATATTTGCGGTGACAACTGCCCAATGATATTTGTGGTTAGAATGTTTGTAGGCAATATTTGACGACAACATTTGTTGTAGTGGTAATTGCAGCCACTTTTTTTTAGTAACGACATGGAATTTATAGTGACAATACATAGAGTGATTAAAATTGTGGCGTGACATTTTTATCGCGATGGCAGCAACAACGTTGACAACATTTGTAGCAGCTATGTTTGTAACGACAATATTGCTGACAACTGCCGCAATGATATTGTGGTAGAATGTTTGAGGTAGCATATATTTAGCAACTTTTTGTAGGAATTGCACAATGCGCATGATTTTGGTAAAATGTGATTAATTGCAGTGACATTTTGCGAATTTGTTGCATATCACATGTTAAGTTTGCAGCACTTGTTTTAGTAACGACTAAATTTAAGTGACAAACATAATGTGATTAAAATGTTGTCGTGGACATTTTTACGACACTTTGTTTGTAATTGACTTTTGTAACTGATTTATAGTGACAATACAGAGTGATAATGTCGGACATTTTTCGCGAGAGACATCAACTTGAATGATTTGCACTATGTTAACGACTTGCGTGACACTGCCGCAATGAATTTGTGTTAGAAGTTTGTAGGAATATTGCCGACAACATTGTTGTAGTAATTGCAACCACTTGTTGAGTAACGACATGGCATTATAGTGACAATAAAATGATAATGGCTGAATTTTTATCGCGAGCGCAACAACGTTACAACTTGTAGCAGCTATTTTTAACGACATATTTGCGGTGACAACTCCGCAATGATTTTGTGGTTAGAATTTGTAGGCAATTTTTCGACGACAACATTTGTTGTAGTGGTAATTGCCACTTTGTTTGAGTAACGACATGGACATTTATCAACTTGTTGAGTAACGACATGGAAAATTTTATAGTGACAATACATAATGAGTGAATTAAAATTGTGGCCGTGACATTTTTATCGCGATGGCAGCAACAACGTTGACAACATTTGTAGCGATGATATTTGTAGCAGCTATGTTTGTAACGACAATATTTGCGGTGACAACTGCCGCAATGATATTTGTGGATAGAATGTTTGTAGTGGCAATGTTTTCGACGACAACATTTGTTGTAGTGGTAATTGCAGCCACTTTGTTTGAGTAACGACATGGACATTTATAGTGACAATACATAGAGTGATTAAAATTGTGGCCGTGACATTTTCATCGCGATGGCAGCAACGACGTTGACAACATTTGTAGCGAAAATATTTGTAGCAGCTGTGTTTGTAACGTCAATATTTGCGGTGACAACTGCCGCAACGATATTTGTGGTTAGAATGTTTGTAGTGACAATATTTGCCACGACAACATTTGTTGTAGTGGTAATTGCAGCCACTTTTTTTAGTAACGACATGGAAATTTATAGTGACAATACATAGAGTGATTAAAATTGTGGCCGTGACATTTTTATCGCGATGGCAGCAACAACGTTGACAACATTTGTAGCGATGATATTTGTAGCAACTTTGTTTGTAACGACAATATTTGCGTTGACAACTACCGCAAAGATATTTGGGGTTAGAATGTTTGTAGTGACAATATTTGCAGCGACAACATTTCTTGTAGTGGTAATTGCAGCAACTTTTTTTGAGTAACGATTTGGAAATTTATAGTGACAAAACATAGAGTGATTAAAATTGTGGCCGTGACATTTTCATCGCGATGGCAGCAACAACGTTGACGACATTTGTAGCGAAGATTTTTGTAGCAGCTATGTTTGTAACGACAATATTTGCGGTGACAACTGCCGCAACGATATTTGTGGTTAGAATGTTTGTAGTGGCAATATTTTCGACGACAACATTTGTTGTAGTGGTAATTGCAGCTACTTTGTCTGAGTAACGGCATGGACATTTATAGTGACAATACAATAGAGTGATTAAAATTGTGGCCGTGACATTTTTATCGCGATGGCAGCAACAACGTTGACAACATTTGTTGCGATGATATTTGTAGCAGCTATATTTGTAACTACAATATTTGCGGTGACAACTGCCGCAATGATATTTATGGTTAGAATGTTTGTAGTGACAATATTTGCAACGACAACATTTGTTGTAGTGGTAATAGCAACCACTTTGTTTGAGTAACGACATGGACATTTATAGTGACAATACATAGAGTGATTAAAATTGTGGCCGTGACATTTTTATCGCGATGGCAGCAACAACGTTGACAACTTTTGTAGCGATGATAGTTGTAGCAGCTATGTTTGTAACGACAATATTTGCGGTGACAATGCCGCAATGATATTTGTGGTTAGAATGTTTGTAGTGACAATATTTGCAACGACAACATTGTTGTAGTGTAATTGCAACCACTTTGTTTGAGTAACGACATGGAATTATATGACAATACAAGAGTGATTAAAATTGTGGCGTGACATTTTTATCGCGATGCAGCAACAACGTTGACAACTTTGTAGCGATGATATTTGTACAGCTTTTGTAACGACAATATTTGCGTGACAACTGCCGCAAGATATTTGTGTTAGAATGTTTGTAAGCCAATTTTTCGCGACAACATGTTTAGTGGTAATGCAATTTTGTAAATGAATTATAGTGACATACATAGAGTGATAAATGGCCGGACATTTATCCGAGAAACAAGGACAACTTGTATATTTGCGGACAACTGCGCAAGATATTTGTGGTTAGAATTTGTAGTGCAAATTTCACGCAACATTGTTGTATGGTATTGCACACTTTTTTGAGTAACGACTGGAATTTATGACAATACATAGAGTGATTAAAATTGTGGCGACTTTCATCGCGATGTAATGACACATTTGTAGGAGATATTGTAGAGCATTTTAAGACAAATTGGTGACAACCGCAATATTTGTGTTAGAATGTTTAGTCAATATCGAAAATTTGTTGTAGTGATTTTCCTTTTTGATAGACAGGACAATAGTGACAAACATAGATGATTAAATTGTGGCGTGCATTTTCGGATGCTACAATGTGCAAATTTGTAGCGAAATTTGAGCACTATGTTTGTAAGCAAATTTGGTGACAACTGCCCAACGATAATTGTTTAAATGTTGTGTGACAATATTGAAAACATTGTTGTATGTATTCACACTTTTTAGTAGACTAATTATAGTGACATAAAGAGTGTTAAATTGTGGGCGTAATTTGCAGACACACGTTGAAACTTTTGTAGCGTGGAGCAGCTATGTTTGTAACCAATATGCGTGACAACTGCCGATTTTGTGGTAGAATGTTGTAGCAATATTTCAGACCTTGTGTATTGGTAATTGCGCACTTTGTTTGAGTAACGATGGACATTATTGACAATGTCGTTACTCAAACAAAGTTGCTGCAATTACCACTACAACAAATGTTGTCGTCGAAAATATTGCACTACAAACATTCTACCACAATATCATTGCGGCAGTTGTCACCGCAAATATTGTCGTTACAAACATAGCTGCTACAATATATCGCTACAAAGTTGTCAACGTTGTTGCTGCCATCGCGATAAAAATGTCACGGCCACAATTTTAATCACTCTATGTATTGTCACTATAAATTTCCATGTCGTTACTCAAAAAAAGTGGCTGCAATTACCACTACAACAAATGTTGTCGTGCAAATATTGTCACTACAAACATTCTAACCACAAATATCATTGCGGCAGTTGTCACCGCAAATATTGTCGTTACAAACATAGCTGCTACAAATATCATCGCTACAAATGTTGTCAACGTTGTTGCTGCCATCGCGATAAAAATGTCACGGCCACAATTTTAATCACTCTATGTATTGTCACTATAAATGTCCATGTCGTTACTCAAACAAAGTGGCTGCAATTACCACTACAACAAATGTTGTCGTCGAAAATATTGCACTACAACATTCTAACCACAAATATCATTGCGGCAGTTGTCACCGCAAATATTGTCGTTACAAACATAGCTGCTACAAATATCTTCGCTACAAATGTTGTCAACGTTGTTGCTGCCATCGCGATAAAAATGTCACGGCCACAATTTTAATCACTCTATGTATTGTCACTATAAATTTCCATGTCGTTACTCAAACAAAGTGCTGCAATTACCACTACAACAAATGTTGTCGTCAAAATATTGCACTACAAACATTCTAACCACAAATATCATTGCGGCAGTTGTCACCGCAAATATTGTCGTTACAAACATAGTTGCTACAAATATCATCGCTACAAATGTTGTCAACGTTTGCTGCCATCGCGATAAAAATGTCACGGCCACAATTTTAATCACTCTATGTATTGTCACTATAAATGTCCATGTCGTTACTCAAAAAAGTTGCTGCAATTACCACTACAACAAATGTTGTCGTCGCAAAATTGGCTCACTACAAACATTCTAACCACAAATATCATTGCGGCAGTTGTCACCGCAAATATTGCGTTACAAACATAGCTGCTACAAATATCATCGCTACAAATGTTGTCAACGTTGTTGCTGCCATCGCGATAAAATGTCACGGCCACAATTTTAATCACTCTATGTATTGTCACTATAAATGTCCATGTCGTTACTCAAACAAAGTGCTGCAATTACCACTACAACAAATGTTGTCGTCGAAAATATTGCCACTACAAACATTCTAACCACAAATATCATTGCGCAGTTGTCACCGCAAATATTGTCGTTACAAACATAGCTGCTACAAAATCATCGCTACAAATGTTGTCAACGTTGTTGCTGCCATCGCGAAAAAAATGACAAATATCATCGTACAAATGTTGTCAACGTGTTGCGCCTCGCGAAAAAATGTCACGGCACAATTTTAATCACTCTATGTATTGTCACTATAATGTCATGTCTTACTCAAACAAGTTGCTGCAATTACCATACAACAAATGTTGTCGTCGAATATTGGCTACACATTCTACACAAATGTCTTGCGCATTGTCACCGCAAATATGTCGTTACAAACATGCTGCACAAATATCTTCGCTACAAATTTGTCACGCTTGCCATCGATAAAATCAGGCCACAATTTTATCACTCTATGATGTCACTAAAATTCCAGTCTTACTCAAAAAGTTGCTGCAATTACACTACAACAAATGTTGTCGTTGAAATATTGTCACTACAAACATTCTAACCACAATATCTTGCGGCAGTTGTCACCGCAAATATTGCGTTACAATATGCTAAATATCATCGCTACAATGTTGTCAACATTGTTCTGCCACGCGAAAAAATGTCGGCCACAATTTAATCACTTTGTATTGTCACTTAAATGTCCATGTCGTTACTCAAAAAAGTGCTCAATTACCACACAACAAATGTTGTCGTCGAAAATTGCATCAAACATTCTAACCACAATTCATTGCGGCAGTTGTACCGCAAATATTGCGTTAAAACAAGTGCTACAAATATCATCGCTACAAATGTTGTCAACTTGTGCTCCATCGCGATAAAAATGTCACGCCACAATTTTAATCACTCTATGTATTGTCACTATAATGTCCATGTCGTACTCAAACAAAGTGCTGCAATTACCACTACAACAAATGTTGTCGTCGAAAATATTGCCCTACAAACATTCTACCACAAATATCATTGCGGCAGTTGTCACGCAATATTGTCGTTACAAACATAGCTGCTACATTCTCTACAAATGTTGTCAACGTTGTGCTGCCATCGCGATAAAAATGTCACGCCACAATTTTAATCACTCATGTATTGTCACTAAAATTCCATGTCGTTACTCAAAAAGTGCTCATTACCACTACAACAATGTTGTCGTGAAATATGCCTACAAACATTCTAACACAAAATCTTGCGCAGTTGTCACCGCAAATATTGCGTTACAAACATAGCTGTACAAATATCTCGCTACAAATGTTGTCAACTTGTTCTGCCATCGCGAAAATGTCACGGCCACAATTTTAATCACTCTATGTATTGTCACTATAAATTCCATGTCGTTACTCAAAAAAGTGCTGCAATTACCACTACAACAATGTGTCGTGAAATATTGTCTACAAACATTCTAACCACAAAATCATTGCGGCAGTTGTCACCGCAAATATTCGTTACAAACATAGCTGCTACAATATCTCGCTCAAAGTTTACTGTTGTGCCATCGCGATAAAAATGTCACGGCCACAATTTTATCACTCTATGTATTGTCACTATAAATTCCATGTCGTTACCAAACAAAGTGGCTCAATTACCACTACAACAAATTTGTCGAAATATTGCACTACAAACATTCTAACCACAAATTCATTGCGGCAGTTGTCACCGCAAATATTGTCGTTAAAACATAGCTGCTACAAATATCATCGCTACAAATGTTGTCAACGTTGTTGCTGCCATCGCGATAAAAAGTCACGGCCACAATTTAACACTCTATGTATTGCATATAATGCATGTTACTCAAAAGTGCTCAATTACCACTACAACAAAGTGTCGTCGAAAAATTGCTACAACATTACCACAATACATTGCGGCAGTTGTCACGCAATATTGTCGTTACAACAAGCTGCTACATATCTCGCTAAAGTTGTCACGTTGTTCTGCCTCGCGAAAAAATGTCACGGCCACAATTTAATCACTCTATGTATTGTCACTATAAATTCATGTGTTACTCAAAAAGTGCTCAATTACCATCCAATGTTGTCGCGAAAATTGCACTACAAACATTCTACCACAAATTCATTCGGCATTGCACGCAAATTGCGTTAAAAATAGTGCTACAATTCGCTACAAATGTTGTCAACTTTTGCTGCATCGCGATAAATGTCACGGCCACAATTTTATCACTCTATGTATGTCACTATAAATTCCATGTCGTTATAAAAAAGTGCTGCAATTACACTACAACAAAGTTGTCGTGAAATATTGCCTACAAACATTCTACCACAAATATCTGCGGCATTGTCACGCAATTCGTTACAAACATAGCTGCTACAAATATTGTCAAAGTTGTTCTCCATCGCGATAAATGTCACGGCCACAATTTTAATCACTCTATGTATTGTCACTATAAATTCATGTCGTTACTCAAAAAGTGGCTGCAATTACCACTACAACAAATGTTGTCGTCGAAATATTGCCATACAAACATTCTAACCACAAATATCATTGCCAGTTGTCACCGCAAATATTGTCGTTAAACATAGCTCACAAATATCATCGCTAAAATGTTGTCAAGTTGTGCTGCCATCGCATAAAAATGTCACGCCACAATTAATCACTCTATGTATTGTCATATAATGTCCATTCGTTACTCAAACAAGTTGCTGCAATTACACTACAACAATGTTGTCGTCGAATATTGGCTTACAACATTCTGACCACAAATTATTGCGCAGTTGTCACCGAAAATTGTCGTTACAAATAGTGCTACAATATCTCACAAGTTGTCACTGTTGCTGCCTCGCGATAAAATTCACGCCATTTTAATCACTCTATGTATTGTCACTTAAATTTCCAGTCTTACTAAAAGTGTGCAATTACCACTACAACAATGTGTCGTTGAAATATTGTCTCAACATTCTAACACAATATCGTTGCGGCGTTTCACCAAATATTGACGTTACAAAAAGCTGCTACAATATATCGTACAATGTGTACATTTTAGCCATCGCGAAAAAGTCCGGCCACAATTTTATCTCTATGTTTGTCACTATAATCCAGTCTACTCAAACAAAGTGGCCAATTCATAAACAAATGTTGTCGTCGAAAATGCACTACAAACATTTAACAAATCATCCGTTGTACGCAATATGTCGTACAACATAGCTGCTACAAATATCATCGTACAAATGTTGTCAACGTTTTGCCATCGCGATAAATGCACGGCCCAATTTTAATCACTTATATGTCATAATTCTTCGTACAACAACAACCACTCAACATGTTGTCGTCGAATATTG
>JBBMOL010003403.1:0-16285 GCA_037954665.1 Laguncularia racemosa | reverse complement strand
AAAATTGGCAAAAACATGAACAAAGTAGGATTTCAATAGAGTGCCAAAGGGAGACAGTAAATCTAAGAAGCACTGAGAAACCTAAAAACCTCAAGATCGGGATAATTTAAGTGCCGAGCAAAACACGTGCATCGAGCTTTTAAAACTAAGTTGGTAGATGTGTTCGCCTGGTCATATGGCAACATGCCAGGACTAGCCCAATCAATAGTAGTTTACAAGCTTCCTACAAGGGAAGATGTCAAACCTAAAAACAGAAATTGAGAAGATTTAGGCTTGATATCTTACTAAAAATTAAAGAAGAAGTCAAGAAACTACTAGAAGTGGGGTTCATCAAAGTATCTTACTATTCGGATATGGGTAGCAAATATAGTCCCGTTCTAAAAAAGAATGGAAAAGTACATATATGCATAGACTTCGAGACTTAACCAAGCCATGCCAAAGATAACTTCCCTTTCCCTCACATCGATGTCCTAGTGGACAACACTGCAGAAAACCATCTTTTCTCATTTATGGGCGGTTTCTCAGGATATAATCAAATAAAAATGGTTGAGGAGGATAAAACTAAAACGAATTCATCACAAATGGGGAACTTTCTGTTCCCAAAGTCATGCCCTTTAGTTTGAAATAATCCCGATGACAGTATCAGAGAGCCATGGTCACAATACTTAATGACTTGATGCATCGAGAAGTGAAGTATATGTCGACGTTATGATAGCCAAGTTTAGGGAAGAAGAAAGTTGTGCGGTTATTTTGAGAAAGTTGTTCAAGCGTTGAGAAAGTTTCGCTCAAGTTGAATCCAAAAAGTGCACTTTTGGGGTCAAAAACAGGAAGTTGTTAGGGTTTGTCATAAGCTGAGAAGGGATTAAAATTGACCCTGACATAGTAAAAAACCATACTGAACTGCCCTCTCCATGTTTTGTCAAAGGGTTAAGAGGCTTGTAGGAAGGTTGAATTTCATAGCTGTTTCATCTCATAACTTAGGACAAATGTGTCCACTATTCCGTCTACTAAAAAGAATCCACGGTATAATGGGAAAGATGAATGTGAAGAGCAAATTTTGGAAATCAAAGGACTATCTCATTTTAAACCTCCAGTCTTGATAGTTCTAAAATAGGGGAAACCCTTATTCTTATACTCACGATATTCCCTAAGTCCATAGGGTTACGTGTTGGGATAGAAAGATGAAGAGGGGAGAGAACGTTCCATATATTATCTAAGTAAGAAATTCTAGATGGGGAAAGAGGTATTAGAAGTGGAGAGGACTTACTGTGCTTTGATTTGGGTCATGCATCGATTAAGGCAATATTTCCCTTTACTATCACATTGAATTGCTAACAAAACACGATCCTTTGAAGTTTCTTAGCAGAGAAGCCCGTTTTGTTAGGGAGAATCTCCCAAAAGGCAAATGCTTTTATCAGAATTTGAATCCATTCATTTAAATCAAAATTCAATAAAAGGACAATCTTTAGTCGACCATTGGCAGAAACACCCAGTTGAGGGAGATTCCCAAGAATCACAAGCCCAATTCCCTGATGAAAATATTTTAACAGTAGAAAGTGCATTAGTAGGAGACTGGGGGATAGACCAAAACCCTAAGTGGAAGATGTTTTTTTATGGAGTACAAATGTATTTGGTTGTGGGATCGGGGTAGTGTTGAATCCCCAAAAAGGAACACGATTCCCTTAGCAATAGACTCACTTTTCCATATACAAATTTATATCGCGGAATATGGGCATGCATCTTCGGCCTTTTAAAATGGCTTGCCACATGGAAATCTGTAAATTTTGAAGTGTATGGGGATTCTTCACTCATCATATTACAGAAAAGAGGGGAATACAAGACTAAAGGCCCCAAATTGGTACCATACGATTAGCATTTGATAGAGCTAATCGATAAATTTTAAAGGCAATCACCTTCACATACATCCGAGAAATCAGAATAGTTTTCAGATGCATTCGCCCCTAGCATCTATAATTCAAATAACAGGGGGAGTTGAGTCCAACCACGGGAAAATTTAAAAATCGAAAGTCGGCCCGCCTAATGTTTGGTAATTGAAAAGCACAAGATGACAAGCCCTTTATATCATGACATCAAAACTTTTCTCAAAGAAAACAAATACCCTGAATTTGGGTAGCAAAAAAAAACCAAAAGAAACTTCCCGAAGGTTGCAAGTCATTTCTTATTAAATGGGCCTGTGCTTTACAAAAGGTCGCCTTATACCACCTTGTTAAGATATGTGGTTAAAAATGAGGCATATGAATGATGAAAGAAGTGCTTTAAGGAGTATGTGGACCTCACTGAAAGGCTACATGTTGGCCCGAAAAATCATGAGATTGGGTTATTATTGGCTAACCATGGAATCAAATTGTATCAAATATGTCAAGTACTATCACTTATGTCAAGTTTATGCAAAACGAATAAATGCTCCGCCTAAAGAGCTGCATTCGTTGTCTACAAACCCTGGCCTTTACCATGTGGGGATTGAATCTTCAACCCAATTACTCCAATGCATCCAATGGCCACAAATTTATACTGTTAGCCATTGTTACTTCACTAAGTGGATGGAAGCTTCATCATATGCCAGTGTCATAAAGGAGTAATAGTTCGATTCCTGAAGAGGGACATATATACTCGATATGGAGTTCCTGAGTTAGTCATCCCGACAACGGTACTAATCTCAATAACAAGTCGATGACAGATTTGTGTAGAGTTCCATAAAAAACCTAGAAATTAAACCCCCTATCGACCTAAGAAAAAGGGGGAAATGGAGCACCCAACAAGAAATTTTAAAAAGAATCATCGAAAAAATGACAATCATTTATAAATTGGGAAACGGGACGCTGCCATTGCCCACATGCTTATAGAACTTCAATTCAAAAACTACTGGATTTCCCCCCATTTCCTGGTTATGGCATGAGGCGTCACCAATTGGGTTAAATTTTCCCCCTTCGAATTCTGTCAGAAGCGGGGTTTAGATGAATCGATGGGTAAAAAAGGGGCTTGTAGTAAATTTTGATCGACGAAAAAAGACTCACTGCTTTTATGTTACGGCCAAATGTTACCAACAAAGAATAGCCGAGCATTTAACAAGAAAATTGGCATCTGTTTAAAAGAAGGGATCTGGTGCTAAAGAATTTTCTCCCGTTTTGTCAAGATTCGGGGGAAGTTTTACCAAAAACTATGAGGGCCCATACGTTGAAAAAAGGTTTTTTCGGAGGTCTTAATATTAGTAAAATGGTGGTCCAGAATTGAGAGACCCTAATACAAATGCTGTTAGATGTACTATAAGGCAAAAAATTTTGAGTTTTCCCCAATGTTTTGAAATGTAATTTTTAAATACAAATTTGTTGAGTTTGTTTTCTTTTCTCTTCAAAAAAATTTTATGTCTCTGAAAAATCGATAACTAAAATATTCTCATTAAAACAAACTTTTTAAAACACATTACCCTCACTTTAACTAAAAATGTGACCATTGAAATGATAATAAATCTCAAAAAAATTTTGTGATATAATTTACCTACTTTTGAGTTTAAACTTGGTTTTTTAAATAGGTTTTATCAATCACAAGGCCATGGCTAAAAAAGGAGGCACATTAAGCCCCCCAGCCCGTTTTGAAGCAAAGTAAGCAAACCGAAAAAGGGTTTAAATTGTTTGGTTGCTATCGCGAAAAATTGGTAAGCATCTTTCACAATTGTAAGATATGATACGACCACGCAACCCGGATGAAAACCCAATACCAAATACTTTTGGGAAATTCATTCCCTAAGTGCCCAAAAACTAAAGGGGAAAAACCGTGCCCCGTTGTCTATAAGCGAGACAAGAACCTTGGTATAATATGAAGCCCCCCCACAATGGGATAAAAGCCCGATTGATAAGTGGGATAAAAGGGGAAATTAAATCCGTTAAAGTTTAGTTGTTTTGAAAAACCCAAAGGGGTGCCTTCAAAAGTGTTTAATGTTCAAAAGATTTAAATTTCCTAGTTTTCTAAACCCTAGGAGCTTTTTATGGGTTACAATTCGTGAAAAACAAGCCCAAAACGACGTATTAGATAAGTTGCGAAAAAAACACGAAACAGAAAAAGCTACCCGGGCAGGGGTTCCGGGCCCGTGCCAGGGATGTGTACTTTGGCCGTGTACCTTTTTGTAAAATTTTTTGGCAACTTTCACGGCCGTGTATAGACTGTTACTTTGGCCGTTTTCCTTTCTGTAAAAATTTCTGGCAACATCAGACCGTGTATTTTGCCCATGTCCTTTCTGGCATTTGTTTGACTCCCACGGCGTGCCTTTTACCATGGTCTGGCGTGTTTTGTTTTCTATGCAATCTTGAGATTCTTACAGGGTGTCCTTGAAAGTCCGCCCTTTCAACCCGTGTCCGGTGTGACTTGTATAAGAGCAGGGTCCCCCATGGTTTTTCCCAACAATTCCAATTCTTGATTCTCCTGCCCCGGGTTCAGGACACCCTTTTTAAAAACCTTTTAAGTGTTCCTTGATCGTTTGCTCGATTTTTGTGATGGGTCCGGCGGCATTAAAGAGGATCCCTTTCTTTTTTCCCGGTTTACTTAAAAAAAGGATCTATCTTCCCCCTCCTCTTAAAAAGGATTTGCCCTCAAATCGCACTAATCAAAAGGGGGACTAAGTTTGAAAATTTAAAATGTGGATTATTGTACGCACTAGGAAAATCTATCTTATTGCATTGTCGTTGATGCGCCAAGAATTGAAATGGTCCATCCCTTAGGAGTATTTTAGACGACGCTGAAGGGAAACCGCTCTTGTGCATGTGAACCAAAACCCAAACTCCGGGTTCAAAAAAAAGCTTGTGACGACCCTTGTTGGTTGTTTACTATGCTTTTTCGTCGTTAAATGTTCGCCTTCCCCTTTTGGGGGATTGTTGAAAAAATTTTGGCCCTTTCTTTTGCCATCTAATTACATACTCAGAAATAGGAAAAGGTGTAAACCAAAGGGTTGGTGGATTAAAAACCTTTAAAAATTTCAAAGGAAAAAAATTTAGTAGCAGAATGCTCTGTGGTTATAGGCAAATTCAAATGCGGCAAACAATCTCCAAACTTTTATATTCTTTTTTTTACAGCCCTAACAAAGTAGAAAAAGTTTGATTCTCCTCGTTTGCCCATCGTCTGTGGATGCAAGTAGTGAAAACAATCTTTTTTTCCTAACTTACCCCACAAGTTTTCCCAAAGTGCTTAAAAAATTTTGCCCCCCTATCTTTTACAATTGTTCTAGGATATATGAATCGCACAATTCCTAAAGATTAAATTGCAATATTCAAGCTCATCTTTTTGTGAAAAGGGAAATGAAATGTGCATTTTAGAAAACCTATCAAAACCCCTCAAAAAACGAATTTGCCCATGTTAGACCTGGGTAATCCTAACACAAACCTAGAAATATTTCCCCAAAGGCATGAGGAATGGGGTGGGGTGAAAAGCCTTGGGGTTTGGGACTCTAGATTTCCTTGTTCTGGGACACTCGTTCACAATCCTTCAACTTTTTTTTCAGTGGGCCAATAGAAGTGTTCCTGCAATCCCCCTAATGTTTTAGCTACTCCAAAGTGTCCATTAACCCCCTCCATGGACCCCCTCAAAAGTAATTTTTAGAGAACAAATTGGAATGCTAATTTACTTCCTTAAAAGAATTTTCCCGTATTTTTAAAAAAATTTTTCCCATGCCCTCTTCTCACATTGCACATACTCCTCACAAAAATCTCGATCAGCAGATATAACCCTTTAAATGTGCTCAAAACCAAGAAGTCTAGAACTAAGGTGGGATAAGGTATACCTTTAGAATGCACAGAAATACATTTCTTTACCTTGCTTGTAGTGGTGAATATGGAAATGTTTCGATGAACTCCACCAACGGATGCCTTTTTTTCGCTTGTTTCCCCCTTCAAATACTTAAAAGTTTCTTTGATCAAGGGGATCCGAACTCTTTTGGAAAGTAGTGTTGCCAGTCTCCAGGGCTCGAACCAATGTTTGCCCTTGTCGTAGTAGGTAATTCAAGGTTGCCCTACTTAGCCTCTCCAAAAAATGCAACGGTCTTTTCCGCATAAGCATGCTCCAATCCCTTACCCTGAAGATCACATAAATTTCAAATTTTTAGCAAAGTTGGGTAAGCAAGTAACGGGCTGAGTAAAACTTTTTTTTAAGTGTCTGAAAGGGCCCTTCTCTTGTTGCTCCCCCAGCTGAACCCTCGTTCTTCTTAATTACCTCAGTAAGTGGTCTGCAATGGTGCTGAAACCCTTCACAAATCTCCTGTAAAAGCTCGCTAGTCATGGAAACTCCGCACTTTATTACTTTGGTTGGATGGCCCATTTTGGATACACGAACCTTTTCATCACCTGTATTCCCTGGCACTAAAAAAAAAACCCAAGAAACACAGTTTTTTGTAAAAAAAGTGCATTCTTGAGGTTAGCATTAATTGTTCCTTTCAAGCACTTCAAAAACATCCTAAGTGTGACAATGTTTCAAGCTTTTGTTAAAAAAAGAATGTCTAAAAAATAGACAACCAAAAATTTTCAATAATGTCCTCAAAACATGGTTCATAAGTCTCATAAAAGTCTAGGTGCATTATTTAAACCCAAAAAGGCATTCAAACCCACTCTTTTAAAACCCATTTTTTGTTTAAATGCAGTTTTCCATTCATCACCTTCTTTCTTCTTTTTGGGTGTATCCACTTTTCGATCAATTTTAGAAAAAAATAGCCCATGAAACTATCTAACAGTCATCAAACGAGGAATGGGATGCGATATTTACCGAAACGTTTTTGATGGCGCGGCAGTAAAACCATCCCCATGTCCCATCCTTTGGGACCAAAATCCAGGAACTGATATGGACTATGCACTCTTCACGTACCCCTTCTCCTTAATTCATCAACCTGCCTTTGGAGTTCCTTTGTCTCCTCCGGATTGCCCCCTGAAGCTGGCTTGTTTGGAATCGTGCTCCGGGTACAAGATCAATCTGGTGCTCATACCACAAATGGGGGTAATCCCTTTGGAATCTCCTTGGGAAAGACATCTTAAAAGCCCTGCACAAGGACAAACCACTAGGCAAAGATTTAGATAGTTCGTTAGTTTTAAGACATGTTTTTTAAAAACCCCGCAACAACATGGTTGTTTTCCACTAAGCTTCCCCTAACTCGCTTTCCCACAAAACTCCCCTTTTGCAAGGTCCCCTTTCCCTTTTCACTACCACCAAAGTTGACCCCCCTTCAACTTGGCCTCTCCACTCTTTCCGCTTCCTCTCTTTTTCCTTTTGATTTAACTTTTATTTTCCCTTTTCTTTCTATTGTCTTTTGCTCTCTCACTCTCCTCTGCTTTTCACTCACCTTAGTTTTGAAAAAGACTTTGTTTTGAAATTGGTCCTCATACACGCTTAGGTGTTAAGGTTTAAAGTTAAAGTTTTTCCCCCTGGTGAACAAGTGTATACTTTTTAAAAAAAGCCATCATAAAACAACTTCTTTAAAATTCCCCGGGCCTCCCCAAAAACACAGGGACTGCTTACATTGGCATACATGCATAACCCTCATCCTCATACCTCCCAATGGGGAAAACCCAATCAATGTTTGTTACTCCTTAGTTCCCCACTATCATTCAACCACTGCAATTTATATGGATAGGGTGGTCTAACTTTTTGAGCCCTAGCCTCTCAACAATAAAATTGTACTAATTGGGAAAAACCCCCCATCAATAATCAAACTAAAATGTGAGCTCCTAGAAAACTTTTGTATAAAATTTTTCTTTTTTTCCTTCTTTATTTCCCAATTCTTTTTCCCTCTTTTTGACCCTATTCCTCTATAAGTCCCAGAAGGTATCAAAGTCATCATCCGTCATTTCATCTCCACCCCCGGTACTCTCCAAAAAACCTCTCCCTCTTACCCCCTTCGAATACGTTTGTGGATTGCTCTGTTTTGCTCTCCCTTCATGAATTTTTTCCCTTTCCCTCTTGGAAACCTCTTCATTTCCCCCTCAATGCCCAATTACAAACCCTAGCATAAAAACCTTTCCCCCTCCACCTTAAAGAGAATGTTGTCTGAATGTTTTTAGAAAAAATTTACTAACAAAAATATAAAATAATTAACCTCACGTACCTCCCTTACGTTTTTCGCTCAAATGATGAGATCCCAGTCACTCGGTATTTCACAAAAATGTGTTTTTAACTCGCCAATTTCCTTTCTAAATTCTTTGGAACTAACCCGAACTACCCCAATTTTCCCTTTCCCGAGAATTCAAAAACAATTTTAGGGTTGTAAATTTTCCTCTATTTTTCTTCCGATTTTTTTTTTTTTTTGTCTTCTTTGGTTGCTCTGATCACGTTTTTTTTTTTTTTTTTTCTCTTCTTTTTTTTTGTCATGATTTTTACTCTTTTTTTTTTTTAAACAACCCCTTTGTCATATTACACTATCAAAAGACAATAAAATACTACGAAATTAAATACGATAATTGATATGAACGATTGGGTTAGGGTTTTTGATTTAACTTCCTAAACCCGAATTGATTTTTTGAAAAAACCTAAGCTCTGTTACCAAACTAATGCGAAAACGCCAACTCGTACAAAACCTATACCATCTCGGAAATTGTTCCCTAAGACCCAAAACACCTAAAGTGGAAAACCGCGCCCGTTGTCTATAAGCGAGAAAGAACCTTATTTAAAATGTGAAGACGCCACAATGGGGTGAAAGACCGATTGATAAGTCGGGGTTGAACGCTAGGGAAAATTAATCCGTAAGTTCTATTTTGTTTTAAAGAACCAAGAGAGGTGCCTTCAAAATTTTTTTAAATTTTCAAGATGTAAATTTTTTTGTTGTTCTAACCCTAGGAGCTTTTTTTTTGGGTTACAATTCGTGAAAAATAAGTCTAAAAAAAGCGTACTTAGAAAAGTTGCGAAAAACCGAAAAGAAAAAGCTGCCCGGCAGGGGATACACGGCCGTGTCACGACCGGTACTTTGGCTGTACCTTTCTTACAACTTCTGGAAAACTACACGGCCGTGTAAAAGCCCGTGTTTTTTTTTGGGTTTTTTAAATTTTTTTTTTTTTTAAATTTTTTTGCATTTGCTTGACTCCTAACGGCCCTACCTTTTACCGTGTGTCTGGCCGTGTATTTTCTTGCAATCTTGAGATTCTTCCCGGTTTCCCTTGAAAGTACCCCCCCCCTCTAACCGTGCCCGGTGTGATGTTAAGAGAAAGGGTTTCCCCATGGTGTTCAAATCCGTTCCAATTTTTTTTGATTGCCCCAATCCTTTCCGGTTCTGGACATCCTTTATCAACCTTTAAAATGCTTCCTTGGTTTTTCCCGCTCAATTTTGTGTCGGTCCAGCGGCACTTCAAGAGGATCTAAATTTCCCTTTTCCCGGGTGACTCCATCAAGGATTTCATCATGAAACTTTCAAGTCATTTGACCCCTTCGTTAGAAGCAACTTCAAAAGTATAGGTTGTCAGCCCACAATGGGGCACTTTTCTTTAAAAAATCCTCTCTTTTGGGTCAGCCCCTAGGGGCACCTTCGAGACGTGTTTCCTAGTGGTTTTTAGCCCAAATGGGGTTTTCCTAAAAATTCTCTTTGGGTCAGCCCGTGGGGGACCTTTTGAGACGTGTCTTCCTACCCTAGGGTTGTAGCCCACATGGGGGGACATTCCTAAAATCCCCTCTTAGGGTCAGCCTATAGGGGGACCTTTCGAGAATTTTTTTTCCCAGGTCTGAGTCTAAGAAGAGTTTCCACCCTAAGTTGTCAGCCCAAGGGGTATTTCCCAAACATCCTTTCTCAAGATTAGCCCCAAAAGGGGGACCTTTCGAAGGTTTTTCTCACTTTGGGTTGTTAGCCCCTAGAAGGGGCCCGTCCCTAAACACCCTTTTTCAAAGGGTTTTTAAAGGGCACCTTTTAGATACCTATGTTTCAGGGTTGCAAGTTAAGAAGGGGTTCTTTCTATCAATTAGTTTTCTATGGGCATTTCGAGTCTATCGATTAGTTAGCTTAGGGAGCCTTTTTGAATATATCGTTGTTGCTAGGGAGACTTTTCGAATCATTTTATTAGTTTGCTCATAGGAGCACTTTTCAAGCTTTTGTTAGTCAGCTCATGGAGCACTTTTTAAAATTTTTTGATTAGTGCCCTGAGAGCATTTTTGAATTTGTCTAAAAGATTTGTCAGCTAAAAAGGCACTCTTCAGAAATATTTCCCCAAAAGTTGTGTCAGCCCGACATTTGTTGACGGTTGCCGTCATGAGGTTGTTCCTAAGTAATCTTCTCTTTAAGGTTGTGTCTGATGAGGCTTCTTTTCTCAGCATTCAACTCACAATAAAAAACATTTTCCCCAAAAATCCTTGAGTGTTCTCACACCGTTAGTCAGCCCCTGAGCACTTTTTGGGAGGAATACATTACTTAAAATTGTTAGGTTTTTTAAGCCATTTCCTGCATACCAATCATCACAAGTACTCGTGAGATTATTAGCTCAGGGCATTTTCCTATTAAAGCCAAATTCTAGTTTAAATAGCCAAACCAAGGGTTTTTCCCTTTAGTCATGAGGCCAAAAAAGCGTCTTTCTTGTCTTTTTGTTAAGTTTTTCAACTTTATACAAAAAGGGGGGAAGTAAAACCCCATTTTTGCCCTTTTTAATTAATATAGTCAATTTTTAATTTTTTAATTTTTTTAAATTTTTTTTATAATTTAGTAAAAAAGGGAAAATATTCAAAAAATAAAATGAAAAGAAAAATACAAACAATTTTTGAAATAATTGTAGAAATAGTAATAAAAAGGGGTTAAATAATTTTTAAAAAATTTTTAAATTTCAAAAAAATAAAAAAAAAATAAAAATCCCATTTCATATATGCAAATTTTCCAAAAAAAAAAAAATGAGAAGTGGTTAGCCCCCAATGGTTTGGACCATGGCCATACTACGCATGGGGGGACGGTTATTTACAGGTTCGAAACTCGGGAAAGGAGGCATTTCTGCATTTGCCCGATTTTATTTTTTCCTGAACCGTGTAACTTTGATTTGGCCCACCGAAAACCCCCACCAGGGCGTGCCTTCTTCTTTTGCTAAGATCGTCGTTGGCGGGAAAAAAAAGAATTTCGACGTTTTGATTCGATTTTTTTACAAAATCCCAAAAGTCTTTAACTGAAAAAGGATAAACATAATCCCAAAGGGGTTCAAATGCAACAAATTAATGGGTTTACACAAAACGGAGAGGGGGTTTTTTAAGAAAAACGATTTGCCCATTGGAGGAAATCCCGGGTTATCCAAATCCATTTCTTTTGTTATAAATGGAATAGGGGGGGAAAACTAGGCACGGATCAAAAGTGAGAAAAAAGGAGAAAAAAAGGGGAAAACGAAGGCCCCGCGAAGTTCCCCAAGTCGTGATTGCCCACCAAGCTTTGAACCCCAGGAGGTATTCAGAGAAATCCACCACACGGTTTAGTTCCCCCCCGTCGAAAAGCTAGGAAACGACCCCTCAACCTCCTGAAAGGCACAACACCGTCAAAGAGCACTCCCAACCGTCGTGATCAAACCCACCCCCTTCGACCCGATCCGACCCTACCCCCACATCGACCCCGGTCAAGGTAAGTTGGATTTTTTTTTTTTTTTATTGTTTTATTATTTATTTATTTATCAAATTTTTGTTTTTTTAATTTAAAAAAAAAAAAAAGGAAAATTTTTGAATTTAGATTAGTTTTTTTTTTGGGTTTTGTTTGGATAAATAATAGAAAAAATTTAAAAATCACAAAAAATTAATATATAATAAATAAAAAAAATTTTAAAAAAAAATAAAATCATAAAAAATAATAAAAATATTTTTGGAAAAATGATAGAAGTTGTTTTTATTTCTAATTAAAAAAATTAATAAATTAATAAAAAAAATTTAAAAAAAAATAAATAAAAATAATAATATTGAGAGGTTTAAAAAAAAGGGGAAAAAAAAAAAATTTATCACTTTTGAAAAAAAGCTTTTCTCAAATAGATAAAATTGGGTTTTTTTTTTAAAAAAAATTATTTTTGAAAAAAAAAATAATCGAGCTTAAGCTTAAAATTTTTCCAGAAAACACTAAAATAAAAAAAAACTTAAAAATAGAAGTAATTTCATAATTAAAATTAACAAACACACTAAAAGTTTTTCATGAAAAAACGAACTCAGCCTGTTTAATCCTAAAATGCAGATAGTAGGCCCCCATTTGGGGCAACTCTAAAAAGAATAAGAAAGAATATTTTTTTTATATTGAATAAGTTATTAAAAAACAAAAAAAAAAAAAAAAATAAATAAAAATAAAATAACAATAAAAGGGGATTAGGATAAGGTTTAGTTTTTAGATAATAGGGTTGTAAATTTGGGTTTTAATGGTTTGCCTCCAATTCCAGCAACTCTGGTTTTCCCTTCCCCTTTCACAAAATGAAAAGAGGAAATCTCTTTTACTAAATTTTTAAATTAGGTTTTTTCTGCCAATTAGTCCGGTTCAATCTTTCCCAAATTCAGTGGGTGGTGATCCAAAAAAAATAAAAACCCAGTTAAGTAAAAATCTTATTAGATGAGCATAGGGTTTTTATAAATGGATTAGAATGAAAAATAAAAAATTAGATCGACACTTTAACAAAAAAAAACCTTCAAAATTATATATTATTAGGTAAAATTTTGCACTTTTGTGATTTTTAAATTAAAAATATTTTTAACAATTTCCATTTACTTAAATTGGAATGAATTGAAAAGAGAAAATAATTCATTTAACCTTTTTTGTAAAATTAAAAATATAAAAAAAATTCTTATAAGTTAAAATTATCTACCTTTATTTTATTTACTATTACAAAAAATTAATTTTAAAAAAAGGAAAGTTTGGCAAAACAAAATGAGTTTTTAATACGAAATGATCAAAATAGGAACGAAGCTAACAATCGATGAACACAAACACAAGACTTAAAGCAACGCAATACATGAAAGAGAGGGTGATGACCAACAAAATTTTTTGGGATTGACTATACTCCCCTCGCTAGAGGGCTTTAAACAATTTTGCCCATATTTGTTTTTTAAAATTTTTGGGGTTGAGCTTGAAAAGTATTATTTCATATTTGTTTTTTTGGATCTGGATGGTTGAAATTTTACTTAGTTGTGAAAATTGGGAATCGGTGGAAAAGTAGTAAAATCGCGATTTTGGTGATTTTCATTCAAAATCGCGATTTTACTAGTTTTACCCCAAAAAAATTTTTACATGCGAGTTGACTAGAACGTGCTCACCAACTCATAAAATTATAAACATGCAAGTAACTCGCGATTTTTTACAACTTGTTTTTTAGTACTCTTACTTCACTTGACAAAATCCACATCTTAAGAAAAAAAAAATTAAAAATTGATACATAAACGAAAAAAATATACTTAAAAAAAAATAAAGTTATTGTTAAAAATTTCATCTAAAATAGCAAAAATCAATCCTAAACCCCTTTCAATTCCAAATTCATGATGTATCTTTACCTTAAATGTGTGTTGCCCTTGAGAAGTGATCTAACTTGAAAGACTTGAAGTGATCTTCTTGGTTTTTTTCATATTCTCCAAAGAGCTTATATAACTTGCTATTTAGTTGCCAACTTTCTTCACTTGAGAGGATCGTTTTGTTAAAGCAAAACTTAAAAAAAAAAAACTTTATCTGGGATCAAAGATCGCTTTAAGTGCAAGGAAAAATTATTTCCCTTCCCAAAATTTATCGAACTTTTATTTCATTTTAATAAATTCCTTATAACATAACTTCACAATTAAATTTTCTTCAACAAAAATTCAATTCTCCCTCTTAAAAAAATAAAGATTTGAAGTTAAATATTAGGAATAGACATTAAATTGGTGATAGTATAAAAGGGCTTAAAGACTTGCTAGTTCTTTGCTCTTCCCAATATCCATTGATGGACAATACTTATGATGAAAAATCATTTAAAGAAGGGGAAAAAAAAAACATTGATCTAAAATGTGCTATCAAACATAAGGTAAAGGGGAATTTAAAATGTAATACAAACCAAATGAAACCAAAAACTATTTTCGATGTTGCCCAATGTTCAAAACCATTCCAAAAATTTTTTATTCTCCCTCTAGAATTTAACTACTTTTCATTCCCTTATTTTATGCAAAACTTTTTGTTATATCAACCCTCCCTTTCATTAAAAAAGAATAAGACAAAAACATCTAATATGGGAAAAAATTACCCCAATAAAAAACTATTTTGTAAGTTGGGTTGTCTTCAGAAATCTTGTGCAATTATTTTTATATGCTTTACCCATTTAAAGGGGGTATCTTTCTTATCTATGCCCCAATTTTTCATAAATTCAAATTTTTTTTGGTAGCCAAAACCTAAGTGAGGGGGGGCTTTTACAAAAGAAAGAATTTTATTATTGGGATTCTATTTCCATCCAAAAATGATAGTCAACAATCCATTTTTCACTTTGGGCATTATAAATTAGAGGTAAAAAAAAAACTCCCCTGGATTTTTTGCAAAATTTTTTTCAAATTATCCTTTTGACCCAAATATAAATTCCAAAATTTTAATGTAGATTTTTCTAGAAAGGCTTATAATTTAAAATTATAAACCTTATAAAATTGTAAAACCTTTTATTTTCTCAACAAAAGAAAATGGGGGATCTTTTTCAGTAATGCCCTTGACTAAACTCACAAAAAACTTTTGGGGGTTTCTTTTCTTGACCCTTTAAATTCCCAAGATGTCAATTATATACACCCACATATTATATTTAGGAAATGACTAAAAAAGACACCTTCCCGTGTCAAAGTAAAATTGAAGTTCCATGGAATGTCCCCAATAACATATTCACTCCCCAACCCCTTTTTCATTTGGTTCTATTTTTTACCCCTTTTCCAATCCTATTTTGAAATTTTTCCCAAATTCAAAGTACTTGATCGAGATGTTTACATGGGGGGTCTTTTTGATTGAGAAGATCTTGTGTGTACTTAACATTAAGCCACCAACTTCTGACTCTCATCGACTTAAATGTTGTATTTATTTATAGTGTCTTGCTTTAGATTTATTCTAAAAATTCATCAGAAAAAAAAAAATTAAAATTAGAGATCATGCTAAACAAAAAGGTAGACAATTTTTCAAATTTTTTTGGGGAGACCTTTCAGGCTCAATTTGTATGTTAAATTTGCAAAATTTTTTGGGGCTCATCACTTGATATTGCACTTTGATTTTTCATTTGGAAGATCCATTCAATATACGATCACCATTAAAATTAATTAATAAAAAAGTGCTTATTATCTCTATAAAAATTTTTCTTTAAAATTCAAATATGAAACCCCCAAATTTAAAAAGGTAAAATATTGAGGGTTGGTTTAACAAAAGAAAGTATGATAAAAACAATAAGTTGCTAAGTTTTCGAAAAAATCTTCTTATGGTTGTTCTTAGGGTTTTGCATGTCTACTCAGAGACTATATACTCTTGAGTTATGCTTTCATATTAGCATTGTTTTGAAAATTTCTCCCCCTCTTCTTTTTATCTTTATTCCCTCTTTTTTAAAGACATTAAATTGCTTTAGAAGAGACTTTTGGGTTGCAAAGGGTTTTCATTACTTAGTAAAATCAAGCTTCTCCTTAAGTCCACTCTTCTCCTTTATGGTTTCCATCTTTAATTCTCCGCTTCCCATAATATCAAACCTTTACTCTACTTCCTCTTTGTTATTATGGTTTTGGGTTAATTTATAGATTTTCCCCCTTTTGGGGCTAAAACCTCTTTCCCACCTGGTTCACAATCCCCCCTTTTTGGGGTTTACATCACCATTTAAAACCTTTTAATAATTTAAAATTGAAAAAGGGGAATGAAGTCCTCTCTAAATTTTATTGATGTCGAACGCAAATTGGGGTAGAGGAGAGAAATTTTTGGTGGGTCAAAATGCAAACTAGTGGTACTAGTAAGCGTGCTATTTCGTTTCCCTCACCTGAAATTTTCTTGTACTCGTGAGGTGAAGAGATGAGATAAAGAGATGAAAGATTTAAAAACCCTTTTATAATTAAAAAGGGGGGGGGGTTTGGGAAGTGAAGTCTTGCATTGCACTTACTAATGTAGAAAGACAAAATTGGGTAGAGGAGAGAAGCCGAGGCTTTTGGCTATAGGCCGTGGCTGCTGGGGCATAGTTTTAGCTTCTTATCCCTTGAAAAGTCTGCTAGTGCGTGAGAGGAAAGAGATGAGACAGGGGTTTTTAGAAAAAATGGATAAAGTTGGTGTTTTTGGGTTGGACCCTGGGGGTGGGCCGGGGGTTGGGTGTTGGAGGGGAGGGGGGTTACAATTCTGTTGTTGTGTGTGGACTTTTTT
>JBBMOL010003402.1:0-16299 GCA_037954665.1 Laguncularia racemosa | reverse complement strand
TAAAATTTTAAAAAAAAAAAAAATGGCCAAAGAAAGATGAATCAATTCATTATATTTTATTAAAAATCTATTACTAGTTTGAGACAAAACATTGACCCAAAGCTACTTTAATCACTCATACTAGCAAAATCACAACTAAAACTAACATGAAAAAACAAACTTTCCGTGAACAAGTCTTTTTAAGTGTAAACAACAAGTAAAGAGCAAAAAACTAGGCTAATCTTAACAAAAACTGAGTTAATTAGTTGTTTTCTTTTTTTTTTTTAAAAAAATGATATTGTTTTGCTATGGAAATTAAATTAACATAGAATCATACGTATAATCCCCAAAAAGTTTTATCCAACTAAGTTAGACATACTAAATTTGAAAATTAAAACACTTATTCACCACCCATAGGCTTTTCCCGTATACGTACCTCTCTTTTTGGGTTGAGGAAGTTTTTATTAGTTTCGAAATGTCAAAAGAGTCATTTCTATAATATTTTTAAAAATCCATATTTGACCCTTGTAAAATGTTTTTCCTTGCGAGACTATAAATGATCCAATCTAATTATTTATAAGCATTTCCACTTTTATAAGTAAAAAAAAAGATTCATTATATTAATATGCCACATGGTACATTAAAGTTTATTTTGCTATAAGCATGAGAGTTTAGTCAACGAGAAACTAATTGCATTAACTTATTCTTCATGAAACAATTGCATTTACTTTGTGAGAAATTTCTAGAATTTTCTATTAGTGATTCGAAAAGGGGTTTCTTGGTTACATCAAAACCTCCTCAACGATGGTATTTCTTTTCATGAATATTTCAGTTTTATAACTGTGAACCATGCAATTAAATTGTTAATTAATCATGTAAATATTTAACGGTAAAAAAGCTGGTGAGGATAAATCTATTGATTTGCAGTCATATTTTTTTTAACTTTTTTCTACTTTAAGAGCTATTTAAATTTATACTTCTTGTCATTCACCATTTTTCTGATTAATTACATAAACTTTTATGAAAAAAAACCATTAGTGTTGGGGGAAAAAATTAAGTTCAATATATAGCTCTCTATTAGAAAATATATTGCTTTAATTACATTAGCTGTAATAAATTAGTTGTATATTTACCATTATTTACTTTCCAAGATTTAGGCTATCAAATCCCATAAAAGGGGATTACAGTTTAATGCTTGCCATATGTTGCTTATATCCTTATGTATATATATACTGTTCAAAGTGTTAAATAAAATATATCAATTACTCTATTCTTCTTTCTATCCTTCCTTTATTTTAGATGGTATCAGAGCCACGTTTTTGGTGCCTAATTGCAATCTTTCAAAAAACCTAGAGAATAAGTAAAACACCATGACAAAAGGATTACCTTCCAAAATTTAAGAAAACACCATGACAAAAGGATTACCTTCCAAAAAATCTTCAACCATGGATTCATCCAATCATATTATGTCCATCACTAGATCAACCTGGCAACATGCTTTTCCAACAAAACTGAACGGTGTAAATTTATCCATCTTGGAGTAAATCATGATTCATGCTTTTACAGCTAAAAACAAAATTGGTTTCATTGATGGCTTCCATTGAGCCACCCTCTAAAACAGAGCATCCACAGAATATGCTCTTTGAATCAATGCAATAGCATGATCCTATCATGGCTCACTCACTCGGTGGAGCTCGATTTAACTAAAGGAATCATTCATGCAAAAACGGCTTGACAGGTTTGGGAAGATTTCAAAGACTAATTTTCACAAAAAAATGCTCCAGCAATTTATCAAATTCAAAAATCATTGGCCTCTCTTTCGCAAGGCACAAATGATGATCTCAACGTATTTCACAAAACTCAAAGGTCTTTGGGATGAGCTAGATACATATGGGACCAATTCCCACTTGAAACCCAGATGAAGGTGCACATGGAAAAAATAGAAGAAGACCGAATGATGCAATTTCTCATGGGTCTCAATGACACTTACAACGTAGTACGTAGCAATATCCTTATTTTAAACTCCTTTACCTAATGTTCGTCAGGCCTATTCGCTTGTCATTCAAGATGAAATGTAGCAACCCAAATGATAGCAGAAAAAACGAAAATTTCTCCATTGCTGCTGCAATTTAAAGTCATTCCAACAATTCAAAAAAAATCAAAGGGAAAGGGCATTGTGAACACTGCAATAGAAAAGGTCACACAATTGAGAATTGTCGAACATTGAAGTTTTATTGCAAAATTGTGAAAAAAAGAGGACACACCGAGGATAGATGCAGATATAAAAAGGGGAACAGGGGATACCAATACCATAGCCAATTGACAAAGACAACCCACAACAACAGCAGCGAGCATTTCAAAAGAATTCTTTCAAAAATGCAATAGATTCCACTCAATTTACACGTGGATCTACAAGAGACAAGTTAAAAAAAAGCTAAAATCATGATCCAATTAATATTTTGCAAGAATTTTCTGCAAATCAACTTCAAAAACTTTCCCATGCATTATCCATGATAAGCACAAAACAAGATAATAGTAATAAGAATGCTTATGCAAATGCAACAGGTGGGTCTCCTTTTTCCAATGTTTCAATTAATTCTGTGTTTACTAAGCCATGGATCTTGGATATCGGGGCCATGATCATATAACCTCGGATTCCACACTTTTTACTACAACACATCCATCATCCAAACCCAATTTTTAATTACCAATTGCATCTATAGCTTCAATTACTTCAATCGGCACTGTACCTTTTAATTCTGATATTATCTTGGATAAAAGTTTTATGTGTTCCTAGTTTTCATTTAAATTTTAAATTTTATTGAGTAAAATCATTGTTGCTCTAAACTGTTGTGTCATATTCTTCCCATTTTTTGGTGTTTACGGGACTTGGCTAGGGGAAGATGATTGGCTCGAGTAAACAGCAGGTGGTCTCTATTACATGCCTTCTTTACAAAGAACACCAACCTGTCATCATGTCTCACATCTTTCTAGGCTATGGCTAAGCATCTTGGACATCCATCACCATCACACCTTAAATTAGCCTCCTCATTATTACCTTCAAATTTAATATTTCTTATGACAATAAATGTACTGTTTATCCCACGGCAAAACAAACTAGACTCCCCTTTTTTATTAATTCTATATTAACTCATGATCCATTTGATTTTTTACATTGTGATATTTGGGGTCCTCACAAAGTACCCACACACTCGGTGCACAATTTTCCTGACTATTGTCGATGATTTTACAAGATGCACATAGATATCCTTAAAGCAACATAAGTCGCAAACACAAAGTATTCTAAAATCTTCATTGATTTTACTTATACTCAGTTTCATGCCCATGTTAAAATTGTTAGAGTAGACAATGGATTAGAATTCTTGTCTATGAGAAATTTTTTTTTTGATTACATGGCATAGAAAATCAACGAACTTGTGTTTACACTCCACAACAGAATGGAGTTGTTGAAAGAAAACACGCTACATTCTTAATGTAGCACGACACTACATTTTCATCCCATTTACCATTAGAATTCAGGGTGAATGTGTCTTAACTACTGTTTATATTATTAACTGATTACCATCCCCATTGCTCTCAATTAAACACCTTTTGAAATGCTTACAACAAATACCATCACTTGGTCATCTCAAAGTCTTTTGGGTTTTCTATGCTAAAGCGACTGTTGTGCAACCAATTCATAAATTTGAGTCTCGTGCTAAACGTTGAATTTTGTTGGATATCCGACTGGGCAAAAGGGATACAAATTATATGACATAAAAACAAAAAAATTCTTAGTTAGTCGTGACTTAAGTTCAATGAAACCACTTTTCCCTTTTTCCCCCACATCAATCCATCCAATTCAGATTTTTGTTGTTCCTAATTTCATTCCTTGAAACAACAGAAATTAGCCCCATATCATCAATATAACCTGAGCAAAAAGAAAAAAAATATTGATGATCCATCACTCCATTAGATATACAAACTGATCCCATTGTTCCCACTAGCACAACTCAATCTCCTATGACGGTACAAGAAACCAATGCAACGTCACAAATTTTAAAATACTTCCCCTCCACCACCTAACAATCAACACGGCTTAAACGACCTCCCATATGGCATAGAGACTTCCTAATGTCATCTCAAGCAAATCATTCTACCTCAGCACCAATCTGTAAAAGGTACTTGATATCCACTCTCCCATTTTCTTTCATATTCATGCCCTTTTAGATTCACATCTGCTTTTCTAGCCAAATATTACCAATGACATTGAACTTACAAGTTATGCTCAAGCTGTCCTTTATCCACATTGGCAACCCAAACTATAATACAGAATTAAAAAGCATTGCAACTCAACAACACATGGAGCTTAGTCCCTCTGCCTGTCGGTCATAAACCGGATCGGATGTAAATGGGTTTACAAAATTAAAACCACAGTCAGATGGCACCAACGAGTGCTACAAAGCTCGTCTTGTTGCTAAAGGGGTACAATCAGGTCGAAGGTATTGACTATCAAGAAACATTTTCACCTACTGCCAAACTTACAACGCTTCGATGTCTCCTCACTATTGCTGCTACCCGCAATTGTACATCCACCAATTAGATGTCCAAAAATGCCTTCCTCATGGAGATTTAAATGAAATCGTTTATATGGAGCTTCCACTAGGTCTTCTCGACAGGTGGAGAACACTGTATGTCGACTCAATAAGTCTCTTTATGGACTTAAACAATCATCAAGAAATTGGTTTTCCACTTTTTTAGACATCATTCAAAAAGCTGAATTTCAACAATCAAAGGCTGATTATCACTCTTCACCAAAGCTAAAGGTACATCTTTTACAGCAATCCTCATATACGTTGATGAAATACTTCTCACAAGAAAGATTTGGATGAAATGGAGCGCATAAAAAGATTTTCTTCTTAAACGCTCCGATTAAAGACCTTGGAAACTTGAAATATTTTCTGGGTATTGAATTTTTCCCGATCTAGAAAAGGTATTTTTATGTCACAGAAAAAATATGCATTGGACATTTTACAAGATTTAAGACTTCTAGGTGCACACCCCGATAGTTTTTCGATGGGGCAAAATTTGAAACTCACTCCTACTAATGGGAAAATCGTTAAAAGATCCAGGAAAGTACAGGAAACTGATAGGCAGACTGATTTATTTGACAGTGACAAGGCCAAACATAGTTTATTCGGTTCGCACATTGAGCTGGTTTTTTGCAAGAGCCAAGAGTACCTCATTGGATGCTGCCATTCGAATTCTTAAGTATAAACAATGGTACTCTTGAGTCAAGGGCTATTTGCTCTCTTCAAATAATAATTTATCCTTAAAAGCTTTTTTTGATTTAGATTGGGGGTGTGCCCCGCTACAAGAAGATCAGTTACAAGGTATTGTATTTTCCTTAGGAATTCCCTCATATCATGAAGTCTAAAAAAGAAGCCAACGTCTCTAGATCATCAGCTGAAGCTGAATATCGAGCCATGGCAAATAAAATGTTTGGTGCTAACATAGATATATATAAACTACATGACTTAACGGTTCCTTAGACAACCCCTACAAACCCTTGTTTTATGACAATCAGGCAGCTTTGCACATTGCGGCGAATCCTGTTTTTCACGAATGTACAAAGCACATCAAAATAGATTGTCAATTAGTGTGAGAAAAAATGCAAGCTGGAGTAATTAAACCTTCCTTTGTGCCTCACATTCACAATTGGCAGATGTATTACAAAAGCATTAGGAAAGGAGCAATTTGTAACCTACGCAAAAGTTGGGACTTCACGATATTCATTCTCCAACTTGAGGGGAGTATTAGAAAATATTTGCTTTAATTACATTAGCTGTATATAATTAGCTATATATTACCATTATTTACTTTCCAAGATTTAGGCTAATTAAACCCCATAAAAGGGATTACAGTTTAATGTTTGCCATATGTTGCTTATATCCCCATGTATAATTACTGTTAAAAGTTTTTTAAAAATAAAATATATCAATGGCTCTATTCTTTTTTCTACCCTTCCTTTATTTTAGACTCTCATCCATGATGAAGCGCCTTGAAATGTCGGGGTTGGCTCATTATGTGAAGCCACCAAACCACAAGATTTTTTTCCCCTCATCATCTATTTGTAGTTTATTTTGATTTATTTTTTGTTAATTGCATTTAAATTAGATTTTTACTTCTCATATTGTTTTCTACTATAAATATGTGTGATATAGTTTTTTTTTTTCAACTCTTTGGAAAAGACTAAATACCAATATTATACTAATGTAAAGTTTTTATTTTCATTTTAAATGGTTGATTGCAAATAGTTTGCATTTTTTACTCATTTTTGGTTCAAATTTTATGCACAAATCGATTCAATTCTATAATACCCATAAATTTCATAAAATATTTTGTATTATATGAAGGGTAATTCGAGAGTTTCAAAAAGGGACTAGAGGCAGTTTATGAATTTGACCTATTTTTAAATCCCTTTTAATTGCCCTAAATAAGTAAACACATACGTTCGATTTCTTCTTTTCTCCTTTTCTTCCTTCCTCATGTTCCTCTCTTTCTCTTTTCTCTCTAAAAGGGGTTCCTTTCCCTGCCTTGCGAAAACCATCAAAAACAAAGAGCTAGATAATCTACATGGTTAAAAGGAAGAACAATCCTAAAGTAATAGTTGGAGTGGCATAGATTGGTAAGTCTAAAAATATATAGAATGCAATGCATATGTAGAAGAAATTTTTTTGCCCATGGAAGGTGTTTTTGGCTGAAGAAAGCGATTGTTCTTGGCTCAAAGTTGTAAGTTCATGAAAAAAAACATAGGAACAAGTAAGTAATTGGAAATTTGTTGAATTATTAATGTGCATCTATGGTATGTTGTAGAAATCATGTTGGGAAGGGTAATTTATCAAGTTTGGAGTAGTTTTTTTGCAATATAATGTGAGTTTTATGTGATGGTTTGGCAAAAGTGCAATTCTCGAAAGAAGTGAAGGAAGAAGGTAATCTTAGGGGTAGAAATAAAAACCATATATACTGTCATATACCTAATTGTATACTATATAAATCTCAAACTGGTTGTGTAGTTTTGAAAAGTAGTGTAGAAAAAAACTAGGTAAAGAACCAACTGTTTTCCTCTATATGCTTCAAGTAGGGCTATGTTATTGGAAAATTTAAGGGGGAAGATATATGGCCAAAGAAAAATGGGCATGTTCCTGATGTGTACCATCTAATGAAGTTTCTTTCGCCAAAGAACATGAGCATGTTCTTGATGTGTACCCTCTAATGAAGTTTTCTTCCTTCTTTTCTTAGTTAATTTACAAACGTCAAACTTTAGCATAGCTTCTAATGCTAAATAAATGTTTTTTATTTTTTGATTTGGTGTTAGTCATAGGACTTATAATTGATAGGATCTACTCTTTGAAGTACAAAGTTATAACTATGTTTGTTGATTGGGGCTTGTTTGGTTTTTAAAAAAAAATAAACTTAAAATATACTTGGATTATAAATGTCTATGCTTGTGCTTGGCTGGGCTCAAGGAACCAAAAGTAATGATATTTTGAGGTGGCATCTTGTTTATCAGGTGTGATGTTGGCTCAAGTGAAGTTATGCAATCGAAATAATCCAAGTAAATTAGGTGAATCTTAGACTCATGGACATTGGCATTAGGGAATACCCAATTCATATATATATTCTATATATTTGTGTTGATAGGGTCTTCTATCACCTCAAGTCTTGAGATGTCAAGACTGTGCTATTTGTTTCGCTTAAATAAAAAGATAATAAATTGGTAACTTTGTTATTCCTATTGCATTTTTTCTTATGAATGTGTAGTTGTACGGCTGCATGTGTGTTTGCTGGTACACAAAGTATTAGGCTTTAGTCATCCTTTGTGGGAACTTTTTTCATTTGCAAGTTTATTGGCGAGATCATTGTGTACAATGAGATATGGAAAACATTGATCAGGACATCGGGATGACGAGAACAATATTTACTACTATGATTGACTAGAGTGTTGAAAGAACGGTAGTTAATGTGTTGTTGGGTTTTTAGTTTGCATTAGAGATGAAACCAATTCATGTATAGTGATGTAGTATATTGGTGTTTTATCTTTCTGTAGGGAGCTAAACTCAGTTTACTTGAATATGCTTGTATGTTTGTGGTTGTAGAATGAGACTCTTTAGAGCTACTCATTAATTCATATGGAAAAATTTTTTTTTGTTATATAAATAGAATTATTATAAATTATGAAGTTTTTAGTCATTCTAAGCTTTTACATGTTATCACATTATAAGAACATATAGTGAGTTGCATTCGTTTTAGGTTTTAGGGCATTATAGTCGATTCGATAGAACTCTTATGGAGCATTGTTATGCAAAGGATACACTTGTTTCATAGGCATGTGCCTTAGCCTCTACTTTTGCATGTCAATGCTGATAGAATTAGAAAAGGGTTATGTTAAAGTAGCCAATGCTTTTGTGCCAACAACACTTGCAATTTTGAAAAATAATTGAGTAATGCAACGATAACAATAAATGATAGGTGAATCACCATAAAAAGTAAGAAAAAGTATGAAAAAATTTATAAAGAATTTTAAATAAAATTAATGATTTTTTTAGATTTTTATTTTGCAAACATTGCACTAACAAATTATCTAATTATTATGAAAAAATATAATTTTCAATAATTTTTTTTTGACAATTTTTTTGTTTCCCCCGGGTTGACATTTTTTAGCGGAGGTTTGACTGATAATCACATAGCTCTTTCTCGGGCAATCTACCACAATGAAAATGAAAAAAAAAGGCCAACAAGGGTAAGGAACGAAAACCGAGATTGGCCGAACAAACACGAGACACGAGTACGAAATTGAAGGCGGTCGAGGGTGAGCACCATGGCCCCCGGGTTTACTACACACGACGCCAGAAGATCTCGTCATTGGGGCTCCCCCCAAAGCCCAGTCATAAATAAATGTTGTCGTATATATTGTCATTATAATGTCTACAGTCATTTTATTTTTTTTTTTTTTTAATCTTCGCCCCCAATCACATCAGTCACCTCAAAAAGTAACATCAACTTTCCTTTGCTTTTTCATTAACTTTTGGCCTTTTAGTGAAAATTCAACCCAGAAAGCAGCCAAACAGTTCCCAAATTTACAGCAAAATTTTATATTATAAAATAAAAAATAATTTTTATTTTTTAATTTTAATTTTTTCCCCATTTGAAATTCACGAGCTAAAATTATCTAACTTATATGAGATCTGTTTTGATTTTAAACTTCATATTTTTTAGCCAAAAAAAAATAATTTTTTAAATAACTTGCTTTTTATATCTTATGATGATTATAATAAAAATAATAATCAAATATTAAATTTAAAGAATAAAAATTCAATTTCTTTTTAAGTAACTGATTTAAGAAATATAGTTTACTCATTGAAAAGTAAAAAATTATTATTAAATAAACTAAAGAGTAAATTAATATAACTTGTAAGCAGTGTGCAAAATATACTTTAAATTAATTAAAAAAAAAAGGACGAATAGAGAACGCTTTTAGATCACATAATACATTGCATAATTTAAAAATTAATGTAGGAGTTTCTCGAACGTCACAACCCCTATTAATGTAACTATAATTAATATACTGCTCTTACAATTTATTTAATAAGTACAAATAAAGAAAAAACTTCAAGAGGATCTTAAGAATCCAACGGCCAAGATTCTCCAAGGACGGATCTGATATGCGGTTCTACAAGGTTGGTGTTGGTCCTGTTGAAAGCAAGGGGAAGTGGACATCTCATGAACGGGCGCAGTTGTAGTACTGCAGTAGCAGATGATGATAAATGATAGCCCACTACAATAATCAATCTCAAAAATAAAGGGGTTGATTTTGATTTGATTTTGATTTTGACGTTGGTATGGGTTACTGGGTTGAATAATCTTACCCATCCAATGCAAGTTTGTGTCATTAGGCTGAAAATGGAAAAAAGTTACCCTCTGTCTTAAACTGTTTGGACATACTATTGGCTTGTTCCTTCAGGTAAAATCTTGATGTGAGAGGAGGGACTTGAATAGCATCGATGGCGATGTGTTAATAATGTTGGTGTCTCTGTTTATTTTTTTCTTTGTGGAGGCAGTAATTGTGTGTGGAAAAGGAGGCTGCAACAAGCCACCATTATTGGGAATGGGTGTGATTGTGAGGTAAAGGATGAGTTACTCATTAGGGTTCTGAGAAGGGTGACAGTTCCGATTGGCAGGTCGAACTCAGGGTACTCGGGTTGCTTTCTTGATTGTGAATGAAGAAAGGGTTGTGACTCTGAGTATTGGTTGGATTTATGGCTTTAGTTTGGCAATCTAATAGTGTTGAGGTATCTAGTAGTTGAGGCAAAGAGCCAATATTAGGTGATGAACAATTGTCTAACATGTAATTTTGGCCTTCAAGAAGTGAGCTTTTCTTCTCCAATGTCTTGTGAAAAATCCTACATATGACCCATTCCTCCTGCAAAACAAACAATTTAATTTTATGGAGTAGAAACATTAACTGTATATAAAATTCTTTTTTCTTTTTTCAAAGATCGGTAATGAAATAATTAAGCCATCATTAGGGAAGACCCAAAAAGAAAATTTTTTCATTAAATAAACTCCTATTAACTGTGGATTTAAAAGAAAGAAGTTAACAAAGAGAGAAAGGGTGCGCACATAAGTCTCGGTTTTTTAACACCTTCCATCCCCTTAAAAGTAGCTGTCTATGAGAAATGTAGCTTAAAGTAACACTAATTTATATTAAGAGAAATGCTATGATGAGCTATCCTAATAAATTTCGGGTTCTAAGACAATTCCACCTTATTAAACCAGCATATTATATTTCTGTGATGCAAGATTGGTTCCTTCTAATTATAATTAAGATTTATAATTAATGTCACTTCACGATTTCTGTATGTATACGAAATCATTCCCAAAAAAAAATGTATAGACACATAGAATTGCAGGGGTTATGAAACTTATAAGATGCTTAAATGCAATTGAAATTTTAGGAAGTACTATGTTGATGGTTGAATGTATGCTAATCCATTGCATGAAAGGTCAAGAAAAAATACTTATCATGAATCACTCGGGGTTCAATCTTTCAACTTATGACAATACATTGAAGTTCTCTAGGGGAGAAAGTGAAATGGGAATTTAACAAGTGAGAAAAGTCAACTCCTGAAAGGACAAAACACCAAATGCATTGCATACGTACGTAGAAAATGCAATGGCACATCTAACTGATTGTCACGGTATCACAAATGCTGTGTAATCCACATGATTTTACTGCTTTTCGAAAAACGGACATCTCAAGACGGTGTTATTTCACTTTGACTTATACGTTGTTTTGGTAACTCATGTATGATAAATTTTTCAAAAATGTGAAAATTTTTTTTCCGTATCTCTTAACGCTCGAGAAAGCATTCATTGGTGAAAGGTTCTATATAAAAATACGCATTAATCAACTTTGGTTTTTGGAAATCATATTAGCAAAAGTCTATGTTATTTTTATTTCAAAAATGACTTCATTATTATAGCACAATTATTTACCTTACACGTAGACGGCAAGAAAAGTCACCGTCGAGGCGGTACTCGTGCATGACCCACTTAGTCTTCTCACCACGGGGGCTCTTCCTCTATAAAAAACTAGGGTTTTTTTCATGCCAAGCAAAGCACCATTAGAAGCACTATGCACTTCTCTATCTTTTCCTGTGGCTTTCCAGTAACCAGCTCCAGTTGCCCTATTTGTCTTAGCCCTGTTGGGTTTTTTCTGTCCCTCAGGCTGAAGAAGTACCACTCTCTCTCTCCCATCTTTGCCACATCTGTGTATATATATAATGTACAAACCCAACAAAGTGAATATTGTAGAAGTTACATACATGAACAGTCACTAGATATTACTAAATAAAATTTGATATACTACATTGAGCAGTTACACCCTTAAATGTATAATGTCAAATATATAATCATGTTTAACATCAATTTTTTAGTCATTAAAACCCAAATTTTCTTGTGGAATTTCTAGTCTAGCCACATGTCTTATATCACACCATGTGTTTTGAACCCCTGGATTTGTGAGACCTCCATAAGAAAGTGATGGATCACGTATATTCAAGCGCCTTCATCACGTGCCTATGTATGTAATTTGTAAACCTTGTGTAAGCAAGAAACACTAAGCAGAAAGGGTGAAGAATCCATCATATGTAAAATACTAAATATCAAATTGGCACTTTTGAAAGTTTCAAAACCCTCGTTGAAAAAAATCTTAAACTTTTGTAACAGCACTTGCTTTTATTTGTAAAATGCACAGTGAATGTGAAAGATCCTTAAACTATTTTTAAACCTCTTGAATCACCCATTAACACGAGTTTTGCACAGAGTGAATATAACATAACACACAATAGGAAGTGTTTCCTCGGGTGACAGTATTCTACAGAGATAAGGGGTACACGGAAAACATGGATTTTGTCTTGATGTTTCGTATCCATTTAGACAAGGACATGATAATGGCAAACTGATACTACATTCTTTTTTAGCTGAAGAATAAAAATGTAACAAAACCTCCATTGAAAGAGACATAATCGTCCCAAAATTTAAAAAAGTGATAATAATAGGGCCATCGAGTGTTTTAAGCATACTTTTCTAAAATAATTAATAGACTATGTTCTACCAAAATAATAAGAAGAAGAATTAACTAAGTAAACATATGGGACTTTTAGCCACTTTCACTGCTAATATATATCATTTTCAAAAAACCCCATTTTAGAATCCTTACTCTAGCATGTAACAAGAATATAATGCATCCGCGATATGTATTTCTAAAAGTAAGAAGATTTCGCTATATGCAATTTTAATTGAAACGTTTTTATAAGAGATTTACCACCATCTTCCACTACCATTCATATTTCGATAATTTTCCTTTAAAAATTGTATGGTGTATACTATGGAGTTTTGACTAAATATGTTATGTATCTATGTATTTATTTATATGGTATAATTACCTGGAAGCTCCCAGGGTTACATCTGTTAAGATCAACTTCAGCAATATCAACACCACAAAAGCTTCCATTGAAGACCTTAGAAGCTAGGTAGAAAGTTATAATTTCTTCATCATAGGGTGAAATCTAAACCCAGGAGGCAACCTTTGCTCATTTACATCTTCTCTTGCTAGTTCACAAAACACATCTTCCATGTTAAACATTTTCTCAATCTCAATTAGCCAACTAGGTACTATGGAAAGAAAAAAATTTAATGCAGTAAAAGTGGAAGCGAGTTTGGATTGGTGTGAGTTAGAAAAAAGTGGGTCTTTTCACAAGGAATTTATAGGCAAATAATTACATAAATGATGATTTTGAAGCACTGAAATCGAAGGAATACAAGGAAAGCTGGTGGTATTAACCAAGTAGCCAGGACTAGAGGGGATTAGATCATGTTTAGGGGTCTATTATTTATGGCATCTAGGGGCCCCCGAGTGCCCCCTGAGGCAGCATCCAAAAGTGTAAGAAAAAGAGAGAATAAAATAATCGATATGTTTTTTATCCATATTTTTTGGATTTAATTGGTTATAGAACAGTTAAGGAGATTAGTAAATAGAAGTAATGCCAAAATTAGCGGAACTGAGGGTTTTTTTTTCAATTTAATACGTCTAAGTTACTGATAACTATCATATCCATATGATGTTGGCAATAATGACGATAACAACCATGATGATAGCATGGTGATGGAAAAGCTAGTGATAAAAGAGTTTTGGGTATTTTCTATTTGTAATCTCACATGTCACACCAAACTTTTATGATAGATCTTGGAAGAAATTTAAAATTAAAATTTTTAATGATAGAAAAAAAGAAATTAATAAGTAAAACATAAAATTGAATTATAGTGAAAACTTAAAATATTTTCAAAAGAATAGAGAAAAAATTATTTTTCATTTATAAATTTAATGTGTTACTATTAACAATACAATAAATAAATATACATTTAATGCTAATCTAACCAAGTTTATTATTAATAAATTTTCATCGAAGGAAGTTTTCATTTCTTAATAATACAGAATTAATTAGTGATATCTCATTAGTTTTTTGTCCTAAGTTACTAATACCACAATATAGGTGGGTTTTAGTTTTGTATAAATAAGATAATAAATTCATTCTCAATTTATGGATAATTTGGCTAGAACTAAGTTATCTTAGACTCAAGGGAAATATTTGAAATATAGAATTAGAAGAAAAGGAAAAAAAAAATGGCTAGTTGAATGGGGAATTGTAAAATGGCTAATGGGGATTATTGGGTTTATAGACTCGGCTTGGAACCAACCCTTCATGACTAATTACGATTTGGCCATTTGTGGACTTAGGCTTAGTAAATTAGGCTAGGTTGAGTTTATTTTGACTAGCTATAAATGGTAGTTTTGATATTGATAAGACAATTGATGATTAATGATTTATTTTAAATTTGTATTTTATATATTGATTTATATTGTAATGTTTATTTAAATTGGCACCCTTTAGTTTTTAGCATGATGATAAATATTTAAAAATTCATACTATAAACATATATTATAACCCAAAAATTTATATTACATTTATTTATTTCTATCATGTGTTTTAAGGTTTTTTTTATAACTACTGTAAACTTTTTTACAATCTTTAAAAGTTTGGCTTACATAGGTTGTAAAAAGTTTTATTTCTATATTTTGATTCTATAGACCTTAACAGTTTGTAGGTAGAATTGCTAATTCTCAACCTTGAATTCGAATATTGTTGCTACTAATAATTTGCTTCTTCTTCTTCTTCTTATCAAGTAAGTCTTGTCCTTTCGAGGGTTTTCATCAAATTCTAATGTTTATAATATTAAATTGAAAAATAATTTTAATATCTTACGTTATCCTAAAAACACACTATTTGAATGTTTGTTACAACCAAATATTAATTTGTGGTGATTTTTAGAAACATGTAAAAACTTTTGCTTAATAACAATAGAAAAAAAAAATCTTTTCTTTCTTCTTTTTTATATAACCACATGGATATTTTACTTCATCATCCCTATTGCATGTACCTCACACATTTTTTAAGGACAAACACCTCACTTTTGAAGGTGCTATGCAATGGGAGGGTGCTTAAGGAAAATAAGGCCCTTCAATGGGACCCTATAAAGTTTTTTTTTTTTTTTAAACTCTGCCTAAATGTGTTGTTGGCTTGAATATTTTAATTATTTTTTTTTTTGATTTCTTTATAAATTTTATTAATTATTAATGTATGGGCCTTTGAAAACTTTAAAAGAATTTTAAAGGGAAACTCTCTTGAAAGCCGTTAGAGATAAAGTAGAGAAGATTTTGAAAAGTAGAGATCTAAAAAAATGCTAATATAAACAATTTAAGAACCTTGTGGAGTCCTTAAAGTTAGGAAAATTTCCTAATTGCATATACATGTGTGCCATGTCCACTAATATTAGTAAACTTTACAATTTTCAATGCACTCATTATGCTTAAAGAGATAAAAGGTCACATTAAAATATTAACAATTCCCTTTTAAGTATTTAAAACATAAACCTTTGTTGCATCCATAGTAATTAGATTCCTTGTATTGGCTTTTAGAAACTATGAATTTAACTTACACTTTGTTTGGGAATGAGGAAAGGGAAAGGAAAAGAAATTAGAAAGAAAAAATATGTAATTCCATTGTTTAGAAAGAAGAGAAAAAATTTGAAGGAAAGAAAAGGGGAAGTAATTATTTTTCCCACAACCCACCATTTTTCTTCCCTCCAAAATTGAAAAGAAAGGGGATGGAAAATGAGAAAAATATTGTATCTCCCAATTTACTCATTCTTTATCCATATTTTCTCTCTCTTCTTATATAATTTTAGGGGTAAATTAGTAATTTTAATTATATCTTATTTTATTTTTAGTAATTATTAAAAATTCTTTTTATTTGTTTCCTCCATTATTTTAACACATAAAAAAAAATTGAAAAGTCTCATAATTATTTCCCCCTATATTTCTTTCTTCCCTAATTCTTTTTTTCATGCCCAAAAATAGTGTTAGGATGTTTTGTTGCTTACACTGTGTTTGGGAGGTGGAAATAAAGGGAAAATTTGATTTTTTTAAATTTTTTGAAAGGAAGAAAAAATGAGAAATAAAGGGTCCCAAAAAAAATATTCCCTCGAACGTGGAGAGAAAGGAAGGGAAAAGGGAAAATCATTAGAATTACTATTTGGCCATTATAAATGCATCTTTATAATAAATAATTATTTAAGAGGATATTTTAGTAAACTATTTTAAAAACCAAAAAAAATTTCTACTCATTTCGTTCCTTA
>JBBMOL010003401.1:0-16302 GCA_037954665.1 Laguncularia racemosa | reverse complement strand
CCCCCTTTTCTTTATATTACAAAATCATAAAGGGAATATAATGCATTTTGTTGGGCAAATATACATTAAGAACAAGTGCTAAAAATTTTCATTAATTTCTCTTGTAACTCTCTCATTACTAAATTTGTCCCTGTACATCAATTGCTAAAATATTTTGAGTGAAAAACTAAGTATAGTGTAAGTAAGCTTGTATTTTGCAAATTGTTGAAGATGCACTACACAAAACATTGTGATTGTATTATAAGAGATTTTGTAGGCTTTAAGCCATTGAAATAGAGATAAATAAAGTGGTGTGAGAAGTCCTCAATTGGAGGCTTTTTTATGTTTGTAAAGAGTAGGAAGTGGTCTAAACTCCATTGTTAAATCCGGAGCTTGATCTTTGAATCTCTTTCTCTCTTTTATTTTCAGCATTTTACTTTGTGTTATCTTCACATTGTTTCATTTATTTGATTTTTTGTGCAACCTTTCCCCCTCCCTCTAAAGTTCCTAATGTAATGTTTCAATGGTATCAAAGTGAGGTCTTTATGGAATCTTGATTGCTCAATTGTATCTAGAGTAAAGATCTTGATAACTAATGTATAGGCTTCTTGGTGAAGATATAAATAGTCCACCTCTTTTAAACTGGTGCAATTATTCTTATTGGAAACATAAGATGACTATTTTCTTAAAGGCCAAAATTGTTTTGTTATGTCAAATTTTAGATAAAGGGCCCTTTAAGATAGAGAATAAGGAAGAAAGGTATTTACACCAATGTGTTTGGGAAAATTGCTTGATTTAAATGAAATAGCTATAAATATTTTGAATTGTGTTATGAATGAAAATGGCTTTAACGAGTATGTACTTGTAAAAGTGTTGAGGAAATATGGAATAAATTTGGGAAAAGCACTTATGAAGGATCAAGACAAGTTAGAGAAACTAAAATAAGTTTGCTATGTGGTGAATTCAAAAAATTTAAAAATGAAATGAAACAATTGATGAAATGCATAGTAGGTTCATTAATATCTTTAAATCCCTTGAATGTGACTAGTAAGACTTCACTAATCTTGAAATCAACCCCAAAAGTACTTAGGTCATTACCAAAGGATTGGGAAGCAAAGAGGACCATAATTGAGGAGGCTCATGATCTCAATACAATGCCAAAGGAACAACTTCTTGAAATCTTATTGTGTACTCTTAAATAAGTTTTGATGATAACAAAAGGTCATAAGATATCTAATGAGTCTATTTTATGTAGAATAAAGTATTTATTCTTACAGACACTTAAGTAGGTAGTAGTTTATAGACGCTTTATCAAATTTAGCTAACAAGATAATCTGTTTGTTATTTCAGTAGACACTTAAACAAACGGTTTGATACTTTGGTTTGTAGAATATATCCTCACACAATTCTTATATCTATCTTATATACAAGTTAGATTTATTTGAAGCCCCAACTCCATTAATTAAGTATATTTAGGAAATGCACTTAATTCGTTCCACTTTAAGGACGATTAATAATCTATGGGATTTTCTTTAAATTCTTTTCCCAAAAGCTTTCAAGAAAAGTTTTTAATAGTTGCAACAAAGTTCTCTTTTAAAGAATTATAAAATTTGTTTTATCAAGATGTTGGAAAGTTATAAAATCAAGATGTTTAAATATTTATTTTATCTTGACATAAATATGACAATACAGAAAAAAGATAAGGATAAGCATAACAAATATGGTTTATCATTTAGAAGCTTATCTACATAAAGAGGGATCTTTGATTTTCAAATTGAATTTTATCTATACAAGGTATTTTAAAAGATTCAAATAAAATAAATATAAACAATATTTTAAGATCACAAGCAAAATCAGTTATATGACAAGGAGTTTAAAGTTTGTAATTTTTAGTTTAAGATTTTCAAATCCCAAAAATATAGGGATATTAATCTTATCGTTATAACAAAGATGCCGTTAGAAGTTTTATGTATGTTTTGAAGTTTTCTATCAAGAAAGATAGTACAGAAGCAAATATATAAACTCTAAATTTAAGTTCAATAGAAAGAGAACAAAAACAATTTTCTAAAGCTTTCTTTCAAAACTACTTTTGCAATTTTTTTTTTTGAGCTTAAAACTAGAGAATTTATATTTTTTTTTCATTCTTGTAGAAACTCTTTTTTAATTTTTTGTGAGGATCAGCTTAAAAGCGAGGTTACAAAAGTCTTGAAATTTCTATGTTTAATTAAAGTGGTTGGCTAGAAAGTTTAGAGCGAGAGCTATTAATATTTGTAAACTTTTCTTTACTATTAATTAGTGGAAGATTGTAACAGGGATTAAACAACAAGTAATTCATATGCAAATTAAACTTGGTCTAATCAGTACTCGAAAATGCAATTTCATTATTGTTATCTCTTTCTTACAAAATAGTATCCTTATATGATTTTTGGTGGTTAGCATAATTTAAAAAACCCATGTGAGTGGTTAGCATTTTTTGGAACTACTCTAGTGGATGGGTTAAGTTGGACCTAATTTATTACTGGCTTCCGAAATTTAGGCTATCAACCAGCTTATAGCCATCACCATTTATTGTCCAGCCCGTCAGACAGAGCCACACCACACACCCCCACCCGGCCGGGCCCAGCACCCTCACACACACACGCATTCCTCGTATTAAACAAATAAGTCCCATATACGCGCACTTCCACCAGACCAGGCAGCACCCTACACACGCACGCATTCTCCCACTCAAACAGGCCAATTCATTTTAAACTCTCTCCTCCCAATTTGTCACATCTCTTTTGAACCTTCTCCAAGAAACCCTAATTCACTCTCCCTCGTTATAATCCATTCGTCTGAAATTTCCCTTGTCCACAAGGGTGATGAACGTTGCCAATCGTAGTTTTAATAATTGAATTCTTGTTCTTAATCCTACTACGAAGCAATAGGCAAGTGCACCTATCGTAACGTAATTAGCAAGAAAGCATAAGGTCGTCCTTAGAGATACACCAACTACTAGTATAACTCGTTCCTATTATCTAATCGTGCTTAATAATGTTGGTTAAAAACTTGATTACTCTAATCTCAAAACTAATAACTCACAAAACAACAATGGTTTGAAGATTTATCAATTAACAAAAGCAACCTAGATCTTATTCTACCCCTTTTTATCATGTAATTCATTAGATTTTTGAAGATTTTCGAAATTTTGACTTCTTATACTGTCGAATTCTCTAGTCAAGTAACTACTTTCTCAAGTATATTAACCTATCTAACCCTGGGTTTATCAAATAGGATCTCTCCTTAGTTTAAGCAACCTAGAATTGCATAAGCACATGAATTCGCATAAAAATAGTCGATGTAACAAAAGACTCTTGTTTCCTATCTCTAGAAGAACAATCAAATCTCATTAATTGCATTAATCTAATCATATGAAAAATTTTTCTCAATTAACTAATGTGATCTCATGCATAAATTCATATTCCAGATCTTGAATCTAAGAAACAATTGAAGAGCATGCAATTTAATCATAAGAAAGTCAACAACTTTGCATTAAAGACCAAATCTTTATAACTTAATAGAGAAGTTTAAAATAAAATCTAGATCTAGGGTCTACTCATAAATTTGACAAAAGAAACGCAATTACAGAAGAATAGTTTAAAATTCATGGTCACAACCTTAAAGATAAAATTTCTTCTTCGTGGGTCTTCAATCTCCTTGGAATCAACAAATCTTCTTTCCTGGCTGTTATTGAGAGTGAGAGAAAATGAAAAATTCGTAACTCCTTTTAGGGCAAACTGAAGGTCTATTTATACATGTACCCCGATTGGATATATACCGATCAGATACACAAGTAGTGTTTTCTCGTTCGTGTATCTCATGCTTGCTTCCAAGTGTCCTTATGTGAATATACATGAGCAAGTACATGGGAATGTACATTGGTCGTGTATTTGAAATGTCATCAAACAGAAAGCAAACTTAGATACACAAACAAAGTACATGGGCGTTTTACTTTGGGTCGTGTACTTTCTAGAAATCCGCTTCAGTATACACAAGTTTAAAAAAAAACAAAGTGCAGGGCATGTATTTCGCTTGTGTACTTTCTAGAATTTTTTTTCTTCACATGTAATGTATCCAATTCCTTCCAAACTTGCTCTGACTCTTCAAAACTCCTTTCCTTAGCTCCAGAATACTCTAGAAGATCCTGAAATTAACATTCATTCCATTAAGCATCCTTTTCTTCAACAAATTTATCTAAAAATTCAACAATAAAGCACAATTTCATTTCTTTAGATTAAGGGTTTTGTGACTTATCAGTGCATGGGAAATTTGAGCTTTAGATCTGTTAGAATTCTCACGTTGCCTTGAGAGCGATCGATCCTTCCCCAGGGTAAGTCCCATGGTTTTCCGCTTGGTTTCCCCTTTTGATCACTTTTCTTTCCAAGATCTGAAGGGGTTCTAACTCTTCTTTTTCCCTTGTAATAGGTAGCAATGGCAAGCAATCCATTCTCTGGCCATGGTGGAGCTTGAGCGAGAGACATGAAAGGTAGGGTAGATATTTGCCTCGTCGGAAGATCTAAACAGTAAGCCACCTTTCCGACCCTTTTCTACTACTTTGTATGGTCCCTAGAACTTAGGGGATAGCTTCTGATTTTGTTACCTTTCGTTTCACTTATTATTTATAGGGTTTTTAACTTTAATAATACCAATCCCCTATGTCGAACTCCCTTTCGATCCTCTTTCGATCAGCCTGTTGCTTCATCTGGTTTTGAGCTCTTGTTAAGTGGAACTTCAAGATGCGTATGGTGTCTTCCCTTCCATTTAACGTACTATCAATAGTGGCATTTCTAGAATCCTTAGGAAAGTAAGGGAGGTGCAGTGGAGGTGGATACCGTATAGGATCTCAAAGGGGTTCTTCTTAGAACTAACATGGTAGTTAGTGTTGTACTAGAACTCAACTAGGGACAGGTACTATCCCATCTCTTAGGGTGGTCGCTTGTCATGTATCTCAAGTAGGTCTCCAAGCACCTATTGACCCTTTCTGTCTGGCTATCCATTTGAGGATGATATGCCGTAGACAAATTCAGCTCAACTCCCTTGCAACCTAAAGAATTTTTCCAAAATTGGCTAATAAACAAAAGGATCCCTATCACTTGTGATGCTTTCGGGCATTCCATGCAATTTGTAAAAATGATCCAAATATAACCGTGCCACTTGTAGAGCTGAGTAAGGATGCGGAAGGGACATGAAGTGGGCATTTTTACTTAAGCGGTTCCACTGTAACCATGATCACCTCTTGCCCTTAGACTTGGCAGTCCTTCAATGAAGTCCATGGTTACCTCTACCCAACAAGTGTTTGGTATTGGCAGCGGTTGTAACAGTCCCGGTAGGGCTACGTGCTCAAACTTGTGTCTTGGCAGACCTTACACTCCCTTACATATTGCCTACATCACGCTCTAATTGGGCCAATAGAAGATTAGAATTTATCTTTTTATAGGTAGTATGAGCTCCTGAGTGTCCTCCTCCTACTCCATCATGGTACATCTTTAGTAGTTTCTTCTAAGTTCCACGGATGGCCCCCCTACACACCCGCCCTTCCTTCTCAAAGCCCTTGATCCAAGGTGAAATGCCTGCACTCTTCTCCCTTCCAAGGTGATTAAGTGTGTTTTGATAACCCTAGGGAGATACCAACTGTTCCTTAGTTCCTCCCCCAATTTTGGGGTGTTAGCAGTGACTGCTATTGCCTTTAACTTTAATTGTCCCCTTCTGGAAAAAGTCATCAGCCGCTTGAAATTTGTTCGACCACTTTTATATCTTATTCATAATCCATGCCCCAAAAGCTTAGTTAGCCATTTTTGTTGGTTAGAAGGACCAACCTTTACTCTAGGAGGTGCTTCAAAAATTTGATGATTAGTCTTGATAACAAAGTGTTTTTCCCCTTAAGTAGTATCTCCACTTCCAAACGCATAACCAGGGCTAAGAGTTCCTTTTCATACACAGCATTCCTTGCTGCCTACTGTTCAAGGTTTTACTAAAATAGGCTATGGGGTGATGCTCTTGCATCAAAACGTCCCCACTCCTTCTCACTCGCATCCGTTTCTACCACAAACTCTTTACTATAATCAAGAAATCTTAAAACCGGGGAACTTGATAAGGCAACCTTAAGCCAATCAAAAGCAATATGACCATCATCATTCCATTTAAAATTATCTTTCTTCAGCCAACAATGTGAGTGGCCCGGTGACGACACTATTTTCCCTTAATGAAAATTTTCTGTAATTGCTTGATAGTCCAAGAATCCCCTCAATTGCCTTAAACTCTTTAGAACAGTCTAGTTGACAATGGACTCAATTTTCCTTGGGTTTGTTGTTACTCCTTCCCTAGTGATGATGTGTCCCAATACTCTACTTAGTAGCCCCCAAAAATTTCACTTGGATCTTTTCAAGTAAAGTTGCTCCCCCTTCAAAACCTGAAATACTGCCTTCAAGTGTTCCCCCTGCTCCTCTAAACTCTTGCTGTTTGACTAATATATCATAAAAAACATAGGACAAACTTCCTTAAATAGGCCCTAAAAACCTAATTCATAAGACCTTGGAATTTGGAAGGGGCGTTGGTTTTAAACCAAAAGGCATAACCAATAATTCATAATGTCCCTGTGTGTTTTAAGGCGGTCTTGTACACATCTTCAGGGTGCATCCTGATTTGGTGATACCCAGACCTCAATCTAACTTTCTAAAGAAGCAGCCCCACTTAATTCGTAAAATAGATCCTCTATTATAGGAATTGGAAACCTATCCTTGATAGTTTGATTGTTTAATTCATGGTTAGTCCACACGCATTGCCAAGTGTTGTCCTTTTTTTTTTCACCAAAACAACCCGGGGAGGAAAAAGGGCCGTGGATGTGCCTGACTATCCCACTCAAGAGCATTTTCTTTCACCATATCTTCTAAGATAGTCTTCTGCATGGAAAAGTGTCTATAGGGTGAATATTGACAACCCTTGAGTCTTCCTGCGGGGGAATTTTATGATAAAAATCCCTATGGGGGGTAACCATGTGGCTCTTAAAAAAGGGTCGGGGAATTCCTTGTAGGTCCAACTTTTTTGTTGAACTTTGTTGCTTTTTTCATATCCCCTCTTTAGATTTTGGACTTTCAAATTGATAATTAGCACCCTATTACGCAAAAAGGATAAAATGAGCGTGAAAAATCCCGGCAAGGTACCGGATAATCAAGAAATTTGTAAAAGAGTGTCGAACCCCGAACTTTGTTTAATAATAGACCTATCAATTTACTATTATTTAGGCAATGATATTTGATGAGAATCGAATGAATTATAAAAAATCCCAAAAAAAGAATGGTTTAAAAAAGTATGAATTTGATGGTGGGAAATTTGAATTACCCTAATTTACTAATAATTGCCTTCATGAAATAATAACTAAGCTTATGGATTTTCACAAAAAATTTGAAAAAACCTTTATTAAGTTTTAAAGTAAATTACCCCAATTTAATTTAATACCCCCGCTAATTAAAATCAATGGAGGTTTTAAATTCAAAATAAAAATTTTTCCCAATTTTTGATTGCCTAATACTTTAAAATTTCTCCAAACCCCTTAGTAAAATTTTTTTAAATTTAAAAATATTGCATAAACACTTGGGTCTTTTTCTAATAAAATTCAAAAGCTGCTTCCGCAAAATTTATTAAATCTAACTTGGGAATTTCCCTGAAAAAACCAAATTTCTCTTTCGAGTATTTACATTCCTATGTATTGATTTCAATTCAAAAATAAATTTCATAGCAGGGATTTATATAAAATTCCGTAACTATATGCCCCTTAACAAAACAATGATCATTTTAGTTTAATATGGCTTATATGTTTTCCCAAAGGGATTTAGAACATTATGGATTTTTGCTACGAAAAATTAAAAATAAATAGGTGCATGCAATCATTTTGAAAAACATGTAAAAAATAAATGGCATAAAAAAAAATAAGTAAATGAAACGGTTGCATAATTTAAAGAGTTTGTAAACTTAAACCTAAAAAATGATTCTTAATTTCTTCAATTGAAAGAAACTTCAGAAAAATAACATTCTTTCTTAAACTAAATTTAGAAAAACAAAAATTAAAAAAAATTTAAAAAGAGAATAAAAACCAAAAGTTCAAAGGGGAATTCTAAAATTAAAGAAAAGAAAGGATGCTAAAAAAAAGGGCAAAAAAAAAGGACCCTAAAAAGGATGCTCCAAAGGGTTTCACAAAGGGGCCTATTTATAGATCCAAAGAGGGGAGGATAAGGTTGTTTTGTGAGAAATTGATTTAGAAAATTTTAAGATACGATTTTGCGAGATTTTCCAATGGATACCGTGCCCATGTAGGTGGCTAAAGGGCCCGGGGGCCCTTAAAGTAGGCTAGCCAAAGGGCCGGCGCCTTGGGTGGGCCGGAAAGGCCCGGGGGCCTTTAGTGCAATCCCCCCCCCACTTCTTCAATTTTGTGAAAAATACCCAATTAACTTGTAATTTATTTGGGGTTTAAAATTTGAATTTTAAAAAACACCATTAAATTTCATTTCTTTATTTTTTTCTAAAATATTAAATAATTTAATATAAATCAAAAGAAAATATAAGTATAATTGATTTACAAACCCCCAAATTTGAATTTTGTTGTCCTCAGCAAAAATAATTGTTTTTAAAAAAGAAAATCCTATTGAATTTGGTGCCCATTGTTTGACCATCGGGAATTGTAACTTAATCTATTAAAATTTTTTAGTGTTAACAAAATCAAAAGTTTTTTAAATCCCAGTGTTTAAAAAAAAAAAGAAAAACTTGTCCTAAGGAAAAATATTCAATTAAACTTCATTGGTTTTAGAATATAATCTCTCTCAATTTTTATTTCTCTAAAAAAGATAACAGAAGTGAAAGATATGGTATCCTTTTTTCTGAATTTCTCCTTTTTATTTTATTTTGTTTCCCTTAAATTGAAGCGGATGGATTCCCTTATGAGGGCCCAAACCCCCCATTAACCGGACTTTCTTTAAAAGGTACTAAATTTTTCCCTTTCCGTTTCCGTTATTTTGATTATTAGTCGGACATTCTAGGATATGCCTAAGTGATCGGGTTTTAAAAAGGCCCCCTAAACTTTCCTCACACTAACTTTTAAAAGTTTGGTACTTTAATCCTTTCCTTTGGTAAATTTTTGGAGTAAAGGCCCTTTTTTTTTTTTTTTTTAAGGGATCATAAGAAAAATATTTTTTTAACCTTTTTATAGGTGTTAAGGTATTCTAAAAGAAATTTAAAGAGGATTTACCCCAACCAATTTTTCTTGAAGTAATTTGTTGTTTTTTTAACTTAAGGATAATCTGTTCAAAGGAAACAAGGGAAAAACCCCGTTTTTTAAAAATTTTACTATTAAAATTTTAATATTTAAATGTTACAACAGTTGGCGAGTGGGCACCAATTAAGTCAATTTAGGATTTCATTGATGATAAAACTTAAGGGCAAAATAAAGAGGGACTTGAAAGTCTGGTGTGAAATCAACTTAATTCACATTTTTTCCCCTTCCCCCACTTAAATTAGACATGCCCTCATTGTTCCTAATATACACAAAATTAAAGGGAAAAAGAATGTCAAGCAAAAAATTGAAATATTGGTATTCCCCTAGGTAAAATTGTTCATAGAAGGGAAATTTCCCCCAAAATGTTGTTCCTTGGAGTGTTTTAAATGCACGCGGTTTACCCCTTAAATTTAAAATTTTTTTTAACGAAACAAAACCCGTGTATATCTTATTGAGCAGGGGCTCCCCCATGAAGCGCTTTTTTTATAGTCGTACCCCATTTTTCTAGTTAAGTTTTTAAATTCCCAAACCCACAGTTGGGCATTTATCAACTTTTCCCCCTTTTAGTAATTTTTTGAGAAGATAAATTTCCCTTGAAAGTACGGTTATTTTTTCAACTAACTGACCAAAGGGAAAACCATTAACTTTTAAAAGGGCCCAGCCAAGGATTTCAACTTCCCTGGGAACAGCTTCAAGGGGGATTATAAGTAAGACCTTCTGACCAGGGAAAAATTTCGCCTCACGTGTTCTTATATGCCATCCTTTTTCGTTCGAAAAATTTTGGGGTTTTTTCAATGCTTTTCTCTCTTCACCTCTGATTTAGTTAAAGCAATTTTTTTTTCCTGCCTTTTCATAAAAGTTAAAAGGTATTTAATAGCCCAGTATCCCTTATGTGAGCTCTACTGGTAAGTGACAGATTTCCCAAAAAAATCTTGTAGGGGGACTTTCCCTATAGGGGTTTTAAATTTTGTTCTTAAGCCCATAATGATTCGATTTTTAAAAGCCAACTTTCCTGGGCATTGACATCTTTTCTAAATTCCCTTTAAATTTCCCTTTTGGATACTAAACCTGTCCTACTTTGTGGAGAAAAGGGGTGGCAATTTTGAAAAAACCCCATATTTAATAATAATTTCTCAATTTGCAGTTAAAAAAATGTTTCCCCCCTCACTTATTTGTTTAGGTCCCCAAATCTTGAAAATTATTTTTTCAAAAATTTAATGAAAACCCCTTGCTGTCTTTTAGTTTTTGAAAGGGAAGCCTCTCCCCATTTAAAAACATAATCAACAGCTAAAAAATTTTTGTTTGAAAAAGATGGGGGAAAAAGGACCCATAAGTCGTTTCCCCCAAAGTAAAAAAGTTCAATAAATTTTTATTTTGTGGTAATTCATGTTTCTTAAAAAATTGAGTCCTTTGGCATTGAGCACAAGATAATGAGTTCCGCAATTGAAAAAAATAGGCCAATTTAAAATCCGAAGATAAAATTTTTGCGTGTTTTTCAAACCCCCCCAAAGTGCCCCCTGTTTTTTGGGTGACAGTGTTGTTTATCTAAGTATTAAATTTTACCCACCATCGTCTAATTCCCTAGTCAGCACAGGTTTTTAAAAAAATAGGGTTTCCCCCAAAAAAATACTTCATCATGCAAAAATTTCTTTTTTTTTGGAAAAAAAAAACCCGTAGGTAGTTTTTGCTAACCAAGTAAAAACTATGTGGGCATCCCAAAGGTAATTATGGTGTTATTGCATGCAAATGCTCATGGGGGAAATTTTTCATTGATGGGTGGTTTAAAAACATATTCCAAATTGATAAATGTTTACAACCAATTTTCATTCCCCTTTTCACCTTAATTTTTAAGTCAAATTTTGCGGCAATAAATCCAACGAATTAACCTGGGTTTAGCTTTACTTTGCAAATAAATTTTAAGAGCAGCATGCTGTTTTTAACTATATTTAAACCTTCAAGTAACCTAAATTGTCCAACAAATTCATGTAATAGCTTTTTTTTCGTTTTTGGCATAGTTTTTTGGGCCTTTTTCAAGGTTCTACTTGATATTTTAGCATGAAAGATTTTACTCTTTTTTCCCCAGCAGCCCCCACGGCATAGTCGCTGCACACACACAGCTCAAGGGAAAGCCCCCCAATTTGGTGGAACAATCATGGTGCAGAGTGACTTTCCTTTAATATATTGAATCCCTGCAAAAAATTTTCTAAAAACCAAAAGCAGAATCATTTTCAAGTAAATTCATAGAGGACAGGATTTTAGGAATCCCCGATAAATCTTAAAAAGCCGCAGTCTAAAAGCCTGACTCCTTTTTTGAAAATGGGTGGTGGTAACTTCTTATTATTCCACTTTTTCCCTTTTCAATTCAAACCCTTTTTCTGCACCTTTTGACCAAACACTTTCCCTTTTCCTAAAATGGCATTTTTTCCCCAAATTTAGAAGTAGGTTGTTTTTACTTTTTGAGGGAACAACCTAAAAATTTTCAGAATGATTTAAAGTTTTCCCCAAAAAAAAAGAAGTATCCATAAATATTTCAATAAAATTCTCTAACATGTCGAAAATTGAGTCATCACCCCGAAAAAGTAGCAGTCATTACAGGACCAAGGGCATTTTCCCCAATGCAAAAAATGCCTAGGGACAAGTAAATTGGGGTTTTTTTTTGATCCTCAGCCCCTTTTGAATTTGATTTTACCAGAAAACCATAAGGGGAAAAATAATAATCATGTTGTGAGTTTTTCCAACATCTGATCAATGAAAGGTAAGGGAAAGTGGTTTTAGGGGGCATCATTTAAATTTTTTTTAATTTTTGCAAAAACGCCACCCTGCATCTTTAAACTTAATCACTTCCTTCTTGACTACCTCCCTTTTAAATAGGGTTTGTCTCTTTTGGTTGAGTGTAGGTTTGCACCCGGCTCCCTCAATATTTTGGAGTGCAAAAAAGGGGTAGTTCCTTGATGTCGCAATAGTCCACCTGATTCTTTTTTGTTCTCCAGAAGTTAGGAGTGGTGCCCTAATCTCTGTAAAAAAAGAAAAAACAATTACTGGAAAGTATTTGTTCCAAGTAAGCAACTTAAATGACCAGGAAAGTTTAAGTTTAAACATTTGGGGGTTGTGAATACGGCATCAGTTTCTTTTATGGCCCCAGCTCCCCATAGTGTCGAGTCTTTAATCATAAATTTTTCGCCGTTTTTTTAGGGTTCATCCCCAGATCACTCCAAAACATTTAAAACTCTAGGAATGACTCCCTCGTGTCGTACCTGCTTCCTTCATGAATAAGGAAAGTCATAAAAAATCTAGTGTAACATGATTTAAAATCATCAAATTTTTTGTAGTCATACCAAATTAAAAATGACTTGTTTACCTAAAACCCAAAGTAAACTTACCTTATTCCCCCATAATTAAGGGGTTTATGTTGCAGGAACGGGGCGCCCAAAGGTCATGGTATCTTTATCCCCTCCTCTCCAAGACTTTTGTAACTGGAAAGATGAATTTACTACTTCATAGGACATTTTCCACAATCCCCCTTGGGTTTTGATGCTCCTATCAGAGTTGAAGGGAAAAAAGTTTTTTTGCACTCTCCCAAATCCCAATTTCCCAAAAAAAGATGAGGGGAAATTTAAAATTTTTACTTCCCAGAGTCAATAAAAATTTATAAAAAGAAAAAATTTTTATGGTGTAAGGAACAGTAAAAAAAAAACCCCCGATCTCTTTGTTTTCTTGCAAATTTGGTAATCTTTGTAAGATCATTTGGGGGATTCCCCCCTAAGATCACTGGTTATTCCCCTTTAATTTCCCCTTTTTTTGTGAGTTAAAACCCTTTATGAACCTAGCATATGATGGATTGCTGAAGTGCCCCTGCAAAGGAATGTTAATTTTCAATTTTTAAAGACTTCTAAAAATTTAGCAAATTGTGAATCCAAAAGTTGTTGCTTCAGCCTTCCAAGGAAAGGAATAGGGCAACATTGCTTTCCCTTTTAGTGAATTTTTCTTTTGGGTTCTTTCCCTTTTTTTTTCCCCCTTTTCTTTTTAGGTTAACCCCCCTTCCTAAATTTCTTATCAATAATTTTTTTACCCCTCTTAGATAATAGCATTTACCCCTTAGGATTTGTGTTTTCTAGGTAAAAAGACCCCGAGGTCTATTACTCAATGTTGAGACATTTTACTAAGCTGATTTTCAAAATTCCAAAGGTGGCTTGTTGATTTTTGCAAATTGTGTCAAAATCTTTTGCATATAAAAATCATGGTTCTTCCATTTTAGACTCCCCCGCTGAGAAGAGGGATTAGGGTTAGGGAATTGTTTATGGGGGGTATTTTTGTTTGGACCCTTTCTTTTTGAAATCTAGGGGGTTTTAAAATGCATGTTTTCTTTCTCCATGGAAATTTTGGGTGTTTTCGCCCCCGGGGTTTTAGGGTTTGAATAAGGTCCTTTTTTCCCCTTTGGAAATTGTTGACAAAATTTACTTGCTCTCCCTGGGATGAGGGGGGAAAGTTTTCCCTGGGATCAGAGTTGAGTGTGGGCTTAGCAAATCATAAAGAAATTGATTAACATTAAAAGAAGTGTAAGGTGAGTTTATTATGGGCGGTAAAAAAGAAAAATTAGCTGTTAGGTGTCCCTGATTGAAGTGCCACTTTAGATTACCTCTTTCATTTGCCAATTAGTGCACTAGAGGCCATTTTATTAAACAAAGACAGCCCATCATACGTCTTATCATTAGTGCACCACCAAAAGCAAAACTGAGACTAATGTTCACTAAATGAGATAGAAAATTCAATAAGGAGATTATTGGTAAACATGATGGGGGATTTTCTAATTCCTCCCTTGAATCTTTCCCATGTTCTAAATGTTCACCACTAAATTTGTGGTTTTTTTGATGTCGTTTCTTAACCTAAGTTCTGTGGGGAAAAATCTCCCTTAAAAAATTTTGATGAGAAATCAACCCAAAGGTTACAATTTGTGGAATGATTTTTCCCAAATAGCTTTTTTTTAAGTAAAAGGAAAAAATTGTAGCCTAATTTCATATCAGTAATTATTCATTTTTTCTGTATTACAAAATTTTAAGAAAAACTGCAAAAGCTCATCAGAACTCCATTTGGATATCCCCCAAATTTATTTGATTGAAACCCTTGAAGGGCTGGTTTTTAAAAATCAAAATTGTTTAACCGAATTTTTCGGTCTTTTATTGGGGACTGAAAAATAGGTATGTTATTCCCGAAGTGCTCTGCTAACACCCCGAATCCCATTGTTTTTATTGCCCTGTTTCTTCTTCCCTTTTTTCTCTGCCTCTTCTAAGTTTGCAAGGTGCTTTATTCAAGATTAATTGGGAGAAGTTCAGCATTCTATCTTGGGAAAAAAAAATTCAAAGAAAGGAAACGATCCAATGATAAAAAAATTAAAAACAAAATAATTGCCCTAAATAACAATAAATTGAAGATGGTCTAAAATTAATCAATCCTCGGCAAAGGCGGAAAAAACTTGATCCATGCAAAAAAAAGATATAAAATGAGTGTGAAAAAAAAGGCAAATTTAGGTCGATCAATAATTAGTGAAGAAATGTGAACCACAACATTGATAAAGTAATAGCCTATTCAATTTTCTATTTTTAGGCAAGATATTTGATGAGAAATTTAATGAATTAATTAAAACGAAAAAAAAGAATTGTGTTTGAAAAAGAAAAATTGATGGGGGAAAAATTTGAATCACCTAAATTATAATATATTGCCTTTATGTTATAATAATCATGCTTATGGATTTTCAAAGAAATTGACAAAAAATTTATTAAGTTTTAAAATAACATTACCCAATTTAATTTATAGTCTCGCTAATTAAAATCAATGGGGGATTCTAAATTACTCATAAATTTCCAAAATTTAAAAGATTGCCTAAAATTTTTAAAATAATTTTCCCAAACCCTTTGTGAAAAATTTAATAAAAAATTATAAACACTTAGGTAATTTTTTAAAAAATTCAATAACGTGCTTCCAATGAATTAGAAATCTTATTAGGAACTGATAAACCCAAAAATTTTTCTTTCGAGCATTTACATTCCCGCATTGGTTTTAAATTTCAAAATACAATTATAGCAGGACTTCTTTAGGAAATTCCCTATATCTAATGTCCCCATAACATGAATACAATGATCTTTTAGTTTGAATTTGGTTATATGTTTCCCCCAAAGGGTATTTGAACATTATGGGTAATTGCTAAACAATTAAAATAAATAGGTGCAATGCAATTCATTTGAAAAAACAGAATAAACTAAAAATGGATAAAAGAAAATAAAGTAAATGAAACAAATTTTATAATCTTCAAGAGTTTGTAGAATTCAATCCCCCGAAAGATTTCCCGAATTCTTCAATTGAAAACAAATTCAGAAAAAAACATTTTTTCTTTAAACAAAAAATTTGGGAAAAAAAGAAAAGTAAAAGAATTAAAGAGAAAATTAAAAACCTAAAATTCCTAAAGGGGGTTTAAAAATTCAAAAAAAAAGCAAAGGTGCTAAAAAAAGGATCAAAAAAAAGATCAAAACAAAAAACCAAACAAAGGGTGCTCTCAAGTTACTAAGGGGGTTTTTTATGATCCCAAAAAGGGGGAGGATAATTGTCTGATGAGGAATTGAGTCGGCAAATAATTAAGATATGATTTTTGGGGAATTTTTACAATAGATATCCGAGGGCCCTGGGGCCCGGTCAAGGCCCCGGCCTTTTTTAAAACCTTACTTCTTTCTTTTTGTGAAAAACTCCTCCAATTAACTTATTTTATTTTGGGTCCCCAAAACCGAATTTTCACAATAAAAAACCCTTTAAAAAACTTTTTTTTATATTTTCTTATAATATTGAAATAAATTTTAAAATAAAAAAAGAAAAATTAAGTATAATGGATTTACAACTCCATTTCCTTCAAATATCTTGGATAATCACTTGCTCTAACAACCCTTTAAAAGGGGTCCCCATCCGCGGTTTAATTCGCACTCTCGGGCCCTTCCAATTAAAACTCAGGTCAGGTGTTGGAAATTCAGAGGTGG
>JBBMOL010003400.1:0-16309 GCA_037954665.1 Laguncularia racemosa | reverse complement strand
TAAAAAACAACTTAATCTTGAAATTTTTTGTTTTTTCATGAAAAACTGGGTTATTAGAGTTTAAAATAGCTTCTTATTACGACATATATCTTTGTTTCACTTTGTTGCCCACCCTCAAGTCAACACACTACGCAACCACAAGCCCTGTGACAGCAACCCCCAAAAACTCATTTCCACAGTTGATTGTGAAAGGGTTTTTTCTTGCTTCTTGGGAGCCCCCAACAAAACATCCCTGATCCTAAGTAAAACATTGCCCCGATGTGCTTTTCATACATCTATAGTTCTCCCCAATCACTATCGGAAAAATCCTAGTGACTTGATTTTCACACCTCTTGAACTTTACCCCAAGATTGATTGTTTCTTGAGTATCTAACCACCTTTTGCTGCCAAAATTGTTTCATTAGCACAATGCATGAAATAGTAGGATACTTACAGCAAAGAGTATGTCAGGTCTTGTTGCATCAAGTACATGAACATCTAATAAGTGTGATATTTTCTCAACTTTATCTGCGCCAACCCTTTGATTAAGCTCCCCTTTTTGGTTCGTTGGAGTTGTCTTTTTCCTTTCAACTTCCATATGAAACTTCTTGAGGATTATCTGCATATTTCCTTTGCATATGAAATTTCCCTCTTCTTTTTTGCTTGATTTCCATACCAAAAAAATATGTCATCAATTTTTGATTATCTTTCAAAGCTTTCCAACTTTCTTCTTTAAACTTTTCAACTTTTAAAGTTTCCACCTTTAAAATTTAGAAATCACAACAAAAGAAGACTATTAATTAGATCAACCCTTTACTTTTAAACATAGATGTGTTTCAATATGCCTTTTCAAATCCAAAGCTTGTTATCTTATCTATATTTCTGACCCTATTCTGGGACTTGCTTAAATCATTTAAGGCCTTTTTGAGCAAGTACACCTTGTCTTTTTTACCTTTTTCTACAAATCCCTTTGGTTGCTCGCTAAATTTCTTCTTGTAAGGAACCATTTAGGAATGCGGTTTTACATCAGTGGTAGTACTTTCCTTCGTGTTGTGCAACAAGGCTAAACTAAGCATATGGCATCTAATCTAGAACTGGCAAAAGTATTTAGAAAATCCCCTAAAATTTTGAGCATTTTCCTTAATAACAACCCTTGCTTTTGCTTTTGATAGATCCTCGCATTGGTTTGGTTTTGGAACACCCACTTCACCCAATATTTTTCTATTACTAGTTTATTTATAACTCCCATTTTTTGTTTTTTTTAATATTCCCTCTTCTTCCTTTCCCTTTAGTATTTTTAAATTTTTATTAGTTTCCCTCAAACTGGCTGGTTACAATGGCAACACAATACTTTGATGGAAAATTTGGAGTGTCTGGTTCCAGGGGACTAGTGATCTCTTCCATTTTTTCTTGCCAAAACTTGTTTCCTGATTCATTTGATTGGAACAAAAGGCTAGCTGTTGTAAGTCTTGTGTTTCCTTAAATTTGTTCCCATTCCTTTTGTCATTTCATTAAAGATCAATTCTATTGATATAATTTTTTCCGTTTGATTTGATAGATTTTGTATGCTTTGTGGGGAACATACCTATAAAGATTTTGGGTTCTGATCTTTTGTCTAACTTATCATGTTTAATTTTTTAAAAACAAAAAAAAAACACAAAAACCAAATACCAAAGGGAAAATTTAAAAATTTGTAACCATCCCAAGTTTAAAAGGGGTGTTTTGTTTCCACTGCTCGTGTTGGCATTATTTTGCAAGAAACAATTTTCTTGGCTTCCCCCAAAGATTCTTTAGAAATTTTTTACCATGCAACAACCCAAAACCATCCCCCAATTAGTTCTATTTCTCTTTCACTCACCCTTTTTGTTGGGAGTTTTGGAGTTTTTATTGATTTTGGATACTTGCCTTTCGTAAAACATGTAAAAATTTTTGATTGTTTTTTCCTTTCATTGTTAGATTTATAGCTTGGATTTTGTAATCACTTTGTTTTCTATCTTTTGTTTAAAACTTCTAGAACACATCACTACTTCTGATTTATATTTCAAGAAAAATATCCAACACATTTTTGTGAATCAAAAACAAATATAACATATAAAAAACCCCGCTAAAGAAGGCATCTTGTGGGGGCCTACAATGTCTGATGAATCAGTTGACTTATGTGTAGCTCTTCAAGTATTTAGGGAATGGTTTCCTAGTTTGCCATCTGACAAGCTTTGGGCAATGGGCGGGAAGTTGGCAAATTTTGGGAAGTCCAATGGAAACCCTTTTCCTAGAAATTTCACCCTCTTCAAGGGGAAAAGAACAGCCTTTTATGCCAAACTCAGTGGGGCTCCTCCAGGGGAATGCTACCGGTTTTTTAGTGATTTAAAAGAAGGAAAAACTTTTCCTTAAAACCCTTTCACATAGAACCTTCTAATTTGGCATCAGTATTTTTCAATAATTCTCTTTAAGATTCCCTTTGTCCATGTTTAATCAGTTGGGCCCAAAATTTAAAATTTTGATTTATTTCAGGTACTAAAAACATCATATATGTTCTTTAGCATCAGTGCTTTAATGATACGTCCCCATTTCCTTTAAAAGGGATGTAAACACCCTTACCAAATTTTAACTTTGGTAAAAGTCAATTGGCCTCAAGTTTTTTTGAGAGCTTCTTGTCTTTGGGCATGAGTTTGCACCTTATCGTCAAACCCAAATTTCGAATGACAGCCATTTCAGCACAAAGCTACGAACCGACTTTATTCTTTGTTCAACAAATTTTGTTCATCCTTGCTGTTGAACTTTTCCCCTTGCAAATAATTGCTTCAGCCATTTGATTCATTTGGAACACTTTGCGTCAGGTCTCCTCCAGCATTTTTATGGGGGTGACCTTCTTTGCCATAAGCTCACGAGGGAAATTTTCTTTTAATTCCCTTTCTTCCCCTATTACTATTCGGAACAAACGGAGGATTTACATCCTCACTTTTCTTCTTTTTCCATTTGTTTTTATCAGCTTTTGTGTTTTGCCACGGGGCTCCTTCGGTGCTTCTTTTCCCCCCCATTTGCCTTCTTTTTTTGCCCCACAACGAGTAAAACAACTCAATCAGGAGATTTTTGCAAGATCTTTTTCTCAAGTGTTTTAATTGTTTCTAGCGTTAGGCCTGTCAGTAGGTCTTTCTCAACGTCTTTGAGTCATTAATTTTGACCCTAAACTTGATTTTGTTTGCAATGTCAAGAACCTATCGAATACTCCTTGATCTTTTCAAAACCCTTACTTTGCAATTCAAAATCCTTGATAGATTTACCCCTTAACCCTTGATCTCTTATCACCAAGACTCTTTTTAAATAATCCTAGAGGGACTTAGTTTCTTGCACGACATGACCTTATGAAAAGCGTTAAAAGCCCTACACAAACAAGCATGCTTTGGTTTTCAATTTTTGGTTTTCTTCAAAAGTGTGTCTTGATTTGTGCCATAGGGGGATTTTTGGAAGTGTTGAAAGTCATAGTCTTCTTCCAAATTTCCCACAGTTCCAAAGGGCTTCCAGATATGTCTCCTTTTAAAGCCTTGGGTTTTTCCCCATAAAAACCGTGGAGCAATTGAAAAAAGCAGTTTTTTTTTCCATAGCGAAAGGAGAAGTTCTTAACACAAACCCTTTAAAGTTTATGCTCTGATACCAATTTTGGAAAGATAAAAGGAAAAATAAGGAAAAAATTGCGCTGGGAAAATAAAATCTAATATACTTTCATTGTAATCTAAAAGTTTCTAAAAACAATCATATCAAATTTGATAAGTTTCACTTACTAAATTGTAGCAAAAGAATTTAAACAAACTTATTTATTTCCCAAAAAATCAAACTAAATAAACAAACTAAAGTGTAAGAAATTTTGCTGTCCTAAAACAAAACATTAACAAAGAGTCTAAAAAAATTGAAAAACCCTTGCAAATTGCTTTTGGGAACATAAAAATGCATTTCTTCTTCTTTTTCTTCAAAAAAAAAAATAAAAAAAAAGTTATAAAGGTTAAAAAGAAAAGGAAAAAGGGAAATAAATCACCTAAAAAAGCGACAAAAAAATCGGAAACGCAGCCTAAAGGGGCCCAAACTCCCGCAATGACCATAAAAACAAAAAGGGGCAAAAAAACCCGATCTACAAGGGTAAGTCGATATCTATCATTTTCTTCTTTTTAACACTGACTTTCCAGAATGTAGCATTCGGACCCGGGCTGGAGTACTGAACTTTTATTTTACGAATTTTGGAATGCCACGATAAATGATCCTTTTGTCACTATCATCCATTTATGCGAAATGCAGTCATTAAGTAACAATTTTTCATTGGAATAATATGTTTTCATGGGCTGCAAAATTGTTCTTCCCTTGTTACGAGTAGAGATTTTAATTATAATCGTAAACTACAAAAATTTAAAGGGTGGAAACCTCACTACGAAAGATTTTAAAAATATGATTTTTTACGTTAAACTTAAAAATAAAGTTCTCGGCCTTAAAATTTCATTAAAAATAGCTGCTTTTTACTTTCCCAAAATAAAATAAAATTGTAAGGGGAATAGTTATTTTTGGGAAAAAAAATATTACAGGAATTGATATAATGAGTTTACTTGGATGAAAGGGAAATTAGGACTATATTGTTTATTTGAGGGAATAAATGAAAAAATAATGGAAAATAATGAATGATTTAACAAAAAACCCTTTAAATGCCGTACAAAATTAAAACTTTAAATTTAAAATTTCGTCTCCAAAAAAAAATAAAACCTTAATTGACCTTAGAGAAACATGTAGATTCTTCAAAATCATGCTTTTTATTTTTTGGGTATTTTAAGTGAATTTTAAAAAAACCTGTTTAAGTAATTTTTTCAAAAAATAAAATACCCTTGGTCAGCAAAAGCATTGTTACAATAAAATACGAATATTCATACATAATCACATAAATTTTAAATCTCATGTTAATAAATTATGGAAATGTCATTTCCTTGTCCTATTAAATATATATATAAAATATAAAAACAACACCGGAAGTCGACTTCTTAGCATCCATGGGGGCTTAAATTTAAAGCTTGATAAAATTCCCCCTCAAAAAAAAACCCCCAATATGGATAAAAAAAACTTGCTAGTTCAGTTTCATAATCCGGCCATCCCTTTTTCAATTTATTGACAAAAAGTTTGTTTTTTGTATCCCTCAAATTTTTGCATCCTACCTCAAATGATCCATGGATAGATAATTCTCCCAGTTTAAAAAGCAATTTTAACTTTGCCCTTCTTCAAACTTAGAAGTTGCATTTTGGTGAAGGGAGCCATTCAACATCCTCTCGGGGGTAGAAAACATGGGTTTTAAAATTGGGGATCCCTTTGTCATTCCTCAATGATGTTTTTATATTTTGTGCCCCTGACCTGTTGCACAATCTTTGGCAAAAATTTATTGACACTTATTCGGGTTTGGGGGAAACTCCTTACAAAGGGGACTGGTCTTTATAATTTTAAAATTGACACAATAAAAACAAACACACCACTATGCTTTACATAAAAATGATAAAAAAAATAATAAATTTATATACAAAATATAACCCCCCCAAAAAGATTGTTCGACTATCACTTCATTACATGACCCCAAATTTAAACCTTGTTCCTTCTTTTTGGGGGTATAGATCCAACACTAGGGTCATACCAATTTTACCTAATATATGAAATAACTTTTTTGAAAGAATGTTAACTTGAAGGGAAAATTTACAAAACCGAGCGAAATAGAGCATAACTCTGAACACGACCCTGTTTGAGTTTAAAAATCCAAAAAATATACACGGTTTCTACACGGGCCCGAGGCACCCGTGTATAAACCCTGTGTTAAAAAGGGCCAAGCCCTCAAAGGCCCCCGGCCAGGGTTTGGGTTTAGGCCCGGATTGGAGCTTTAAAGGGCGCTTTCCTTGAAACTTAGGTCGCCGGGTTTTTTTTTGGGCCGACGTAATCCTAAGTCGGTTGATTATTGTTGGACTATTTTAAACATATTTTATCCCTTTGTAACCTAGATGAAGAAGGACGAAAACACGGTGGAAAACTAAAACACAGAAGTGTGTTCAAAACCCAGAGAGGTTCTAGAGAGGGAAATCCATTGTATTTGATCCATCGTTTGGTGTGACTGTTAATTCACTAGTGAGACTTGAAGAAGTTGAAACCTTATTTTGATAGTGGAAAGTTTGTGTCGGGGGGCCCCGGGGTTTTTTTCCCAAATGGGGTTTTCCACGTAAATCCGGTTTTGTTTTTTGTTTTTTCCGCATTTTATTTTTGATTGTTTATTGTCAATTTGAACGCACAAGCAAAGGGGAAAGAACGGGAGCTCTTTTCTAAAAAATGGTATTAAGCACCAGTTTTTCAAAAAGAAATTGGGTTTTTCACGAAAAATTGTTTTGGGGTTTTGTTTTTCAATCATAAATAAGGTTGAATCTTCAGGTACGATGATTAAATTTAACTTTTCAAATTACCTACGGGAAATCGATAGGGAAGACTTTTATACTCCAAGTTTTTGTTTTTCCTCGGGTGGTGTGTTGAAAAGTCACAAGATAATCGATGAAAATGGTTGTACACATAGAAACTGTAGGATAATTAGACAGGGGGTTAATCAGTGTGTATCATCATGTTGCCAGGAGACTGGCTGATTCTTATGGAAAAAATTATAGTCTAGTATGAAAAAAAAATTTCCCTGAAAAAAACCTCTTTGATAGAAGGGTAGTAATTTTAAATACAAGGAAGGCTCGAAAATGTCAAACCCTTTAAAATGATTTCGGAAACTCATAATAACTACTGCAATAAGCTTTGCTTGAGGTTTGGGAATCCAACCCTCCAATTGTTGAGCTCTTTACCTAAGAGTTGGGAAAAATTCTTGAGATGGGTTTAGAAATTCAACTCCAGAGGGAAGTTGACCTTATCTAGGTTAAGGATGTTTAATCAAGGGGGGAAAAGGCCAGAAGGAAAGATTTAGGTACTGGTTCTGAATCTAGGGCATTTGCTAGAAAAGTATGATAGGGGGTAAAAGAAAACAAGGAAAAAAATGAAAAATCGATAGAACAAATAAATCAATGGGGAAATCAAGTAAAGGGGGCAAAAAAACATTAAATTTTTTATTGTGACAAGCCGGGCATTACAAAAGGAATGTGGGGCTGTGGAAAAAAAGCAAGGAAGGGTGATGATTTATGTTTGCGAACCCTAGGAAATTTTAAACCCTAAACCCACATCGTGATTTGAAATGGGACCCCCAAAATATCGTCTTGAACAAGCAGAAGGGAACAACCCCTCCACACCTGTTGATAAAACCTAAGTTTTTAAAGATGATTTTCCCAAGCGTTAGATGAAGAAACGAAGGAGTTCTTTCGAAAAGAAAAAAAGAAGGGGCTCTCAAAATGTGTATTCAAAAAATCGCCCCTTTTCATAAATAAGGGCCTATTTATAGCCTCCCCCTACCTAAAAAGGGAACTAAAAAAAAAAAACCTTTGAAAAAAACATCCAAAATTTTTTGGGGAATTTAAATCCATTCAAATCCCCTTAAAAATTAAAAATACATGGAAAAATAACTTATAAACGTAGGAAATTAAATTAGAAAATTTCACGAAGACTTAAATGAAATCACCCTTTTAAAGGGCCCGGTTCTCTCGGGTCCTCTTTGGAAGCTTGGATTATGTGAATAAATGTCGTTTTCCCCCTTTGGTAAACCCGGGGTTTCCCCCTTCTCTTGCAGCTCCATCACAAAACCTTTTGCAAAGCTCTCTCTCTGCTTACCCTTAGCTTTGTCAGGGGCCCTCCAATACATGTAACAAGTCATTGGACTTTGACTCTTGAACTCTTGATGTAGTTTACCCCCCATCATTCCCCCCTTTCCTCAAAAAATTTCGCCCTCGAATCACTGCTCAATAATGGGGTCAAAACTTTTAAAATTTGCGCTTATTTTACCAAGTGACTTGGTAAGTCAATCTTAAGCGTTATCATTGATGCGCTCCAACATTTTGGAATGGCCCATCCCCCCAAGGGGCAGCTTGTTTTTCGCGTTCGGCAAATCGCCCCTTTCTCAGATCCCCCACACCCAATCCCCTGGATAAAAAAACAACCTTCTACGACCCTTATTGGCCGGCGAGCATAATGCCTTTTTTCTAAATGTGCCCAACCTGACATGCAATCCCCCACAAATTCTGCCTTTTTTTTTTCCATCAAGTCAAAAAATTTCATTAACACAAAGGCAAAATTCCTTGGAGTAAAGGGGATTAAAACCATACACAACTAAAAGGGAGAGTAAATTAGTGAATGCACACCCTATTAAGAAAATTCTCTTTTGTAACTTTCTCCATTGTTTCAAATTTTTATGAATCACAGCCCCGGGTTGAAAGGTTATGACTACTTCGGTTGACCATCAGTTTAGGTGTGCAACTAGAGAATAACAACTTAGTGCCGCCTTTCCAAAAGAAACGCCAAAAATACCAAAAATTTTCACATCCCTTCCTCACAAAAGAATTGGGCAAGCCATGAAATCGCACAATCTCTCAAAAGAACAAATCAAATAGTTTGCATCATTATTTTAGAATAGGAAATAAAAGGGCCATCTTACAAACCATCAACAACAAAAAATTTTTTATTTTTCCCTTTGAGACCTGGTAACCCCTAACAAAAAAATCCTAGAAATTCACCCAGGGTTGATTGGGGCCGGGTAATGGAATGTTTTTCCCCAGGGGGGATTATTTTGGGATTTAGCCTGTCTACGAAAGGTTTCAGAACATTTTCACATCATGTTTCTTTTTTGCCAATAAAAGTTTTCATGCAAATTCCAAAGTTTTTTTTAAACACCAAAGTGCCCCATAAACCACCCCCATTTTTTTTTCCCCTAAAAGAAAATCAAGCAAAAATTTTGGGACACAACCATCTTTTTTAAAACAAGAAACCCCATCCCTAAAAAAGTCAGATACCCAACTCAGCACAAGCACCCAAAATTTGCCCAAAATCGCTCTTTCCAACAATTTCCTTTAATGAGTTAAAATCCAAGAAATCTGTATGAAAAAGAAGTAAAAAGTGAATCCCTTTCAGAAAGTGCATCACCCACTTCTCTTTTCCTTTGTTGTTTTTAAAACCCAAAAAGGGAATTCAAAATGAACTCCCCACTTTGCATCCCCTTTGTTCAACTTACTTGAGTTTTCAGAAATTTTTCAAACTCTCTATCCGAAGAATGATAACCCTTGGGCCCTTTGGAAAATGTTGCCAAGTTTGAAAGGGCCTCACCAAAGCAATAACCCTTTTCATAAACTGGGAAATTTAATCGCGCCTTTGAGTTTTTGCTAAATTAAGCGAGGGTTTGGATTCCTGCATCAAAACACCACCAAAACCTTTCCAAAGGGCACGCATTCAATTTCAAAAACCTTCTCAAAATTGGGTAAAAAAGTAAGGTCATTAGTCAACTTACCTTTCAAGAAAAAAAAACCCCCAGCACTTTAGTCCACCAAAATCGCATTCTTCTTAACAAATCTTAAAGGAGCAGCTATAAACTAAACCCCTAAAAAACCCCCTAAAAAAACTTGCTAACCATGAAAAAGTTTTTTGGACCTCACTTGCGTTCCTAGGTGTTGGCCCCCCCTAATCGCCTTCACCTTTTCTTCATCCAAGCACCCATCTGCACCTACAACAAATCCAAGAAAAACCACAGATTCCATACAAAAGGGCACTTCTAAAGTTGCATAAAATTTGTTTTTCGCAAAAAGTAAACCATTTTGCAATGTGAACATTTCTTTTTAAAGTCGTGCTGTAAACTAAATATCATAAAAGTAGACAAAAACAACTTTCCAAAAAAAGCGAAGAACATGTTCATAAACCTCATAAATTGCGGGCGCTTTTTTAACCAAAAGGCATTAAAACCATCCACTATAAAAAACCATGTTTATTTTTAAAACCTTTTCCACTCATCTCCCTTTTTTTGGAATTTGGAAATAGCCATTTTTTAAATAAATTTTGAAAAAAAACAGGCACCATGAAATCAAAAGCATATCATCAAGCTGGGATGGGGATTTTTAATTAAACTTGACTTTTTATTGCCGACAGTAACACACATCCCCTTGTTCCACCCTTCTTGGGAACCAGGATGACGGGAAATGAGCATGGCTAGGCTTTCTCTCAAAAAACCCCTTCTCTCTAATCATCAACCCCCCTTTGGGATCTCCTTTTTTTCCTCGGATTGGCCCCCGATAAGCACCCGATTAGGAATGGAAACCCCTGGGAAAAAGTCAATCTGGTGCTAAATGCCTCTAGTGGGGGCAACCCCCTTGGGACTTCCTCGGGAAACAAGTCCTATTTCCTACAAAAGAGCACAACCCACATTTGGGCAAAAAAGAGTTAGGTTATAGTAGTAAAATACAAACCCTTTTAATGAGTACAAGTATTGTTTCCGGGCACTATTGCACTCTTAACCCACTTTTCTTGAAACTCCACTCTCTCCGCAATTTCTCCCCACCAGTGTGTTAAGCCTTCCTCTCTTGCTCACAATGTTTGCCTCTCACCTTTCTTTCTTTTTCACTTTTTTCTTGTCCACTTAATTTGTTTCTCTCAAAATTTTTTTGCTAGCCTCATTGTCCTCACAAGCCTCCCATGGTTTCGGGGGAGTTAGAACCACTTTTCCTTTTTTTAAAAAAAAGAAATGGTTCTTGTCCCCATCTACATTACCCCCCATCGAACTCCATGGTCGCCCCAACAATTTTGACTACCTGCAGGGAAACTACATCACACATCCCTCTCAGATAACCCCCAAATAAAAAAAGAAATAAAACCTGCCTTCCCCTTCATTTCCCCCACACCATTAAAACCCTGTAACCGGGGTTTCTGATGCCTCAATCTTCAACCCCAAAACTTTCAACCAAAAAGGGTACTAGCAAAAATTAGTACACTCCCCACTATCAATGATAAGCTGATACCTTCTTCGCACAGACACCGGGTGTGAAAAAATGCTCACGTAAACCCCCTTCACCATCACCCTTGGGCTAGTACTAAGGACTACCTAGAAACTCCCAAATTTCCCCACTCCGGGTCTCAAGTCCACATCATAAAATCCCCCAATGGGGGCTGTCACATCATGGAAATAATACTCTCCACATCTCCATTATTTCCCCAATGACATGGCCCTTTGATTGGAATTGAGATGCAATATGTCCAAACCCCCGCACCGAAACATTTGACATCACGAGTTCATGAATGGTTTTGTGCAATTTACCTTTTGAGGGAAATAAGGACTCTTGGCCCTTACATCCTCTTTTGGTTTTGGTCTGCAGTGTTCTTTTCCCTTTGACTTTCCTGAAGAGTTAGAATCGCCCAAAATTTTGAATTCCCTTTATTCTTCAACGCTTCTTACCTTATCGCCTTATGCAACATTCCTCAATACCCCAAAGTTGTAAGTCTACTACATCAGAGCTCCTATTCAACCCATTGATGAATCTAGCCCTTTTAGCCCCACTTCCCCATCCCACTTTACTCTAATCATAGCTTCTCCATCCCTTATAATAAAATCCACTCTGGACCCTTGTGTCAACCCCTGTAATTTCCTATGCAAATCCCTTAATATGACTAGGGATAAATCCCCTGCATAATTGTTTTATCTCATTCCAATGCTAACAGGCCTCTCACCAACCCTTTTTTATTACCCCGTATCCCCCCATAACGGCATAATCAGAAAAAAAATTTAAAATTTCAGCTAACTTTATCTTCTTCTCCTCACTGTAATTAGGCAATCAAAAACATGTCCCCTTTTCTCTCCCACTCCAAATACAACCTTTGGGCATTCTTTCCCCTTTAAAGAAGGTATTTCATTTTAATCTACCCAAATTAAAAATCTCGCGTTGGTTACTCTTCTCTCCCCCATGAAACCATATTCCCTGAACGTATCCTCCCTTTTCCCTTTTAAATCACTCCCCCTCTTGAATGCCTATTGGTTCTTCTCCCCCAACATTTTACCCAAAAGGGTTCCCCACTTGCTCCATCTTATCCATCCCCTCATGGACTTTCCCATTTCACAAATCAGCAATTTTTTTCATCTCACCGAATAATGCCCCAAAAATCAATTTATTATTACCCTCCCTTTTCTCCCTAGTAGGACTTTGTCAGACTATTTCTGCAACAAAAGGGGTTTGAAATAACACACAAAAAAATTAACCTCACAATTTACTCCCCCCCCTGTTTACACTCACAGTTGGGTTCACTCGTGTTTCGTTCATAAATAGATGGTCCTAAAAACCGCTCTTATAGGCTCTTTGATCAGAACTTTAAACAAAATATCTTTAACATAAACCACAAGGCAATCAACTTTTTAAACAAAGTTCCCAATTTTAAAAGCCAAATTAAAAGAAACACGGGCAAGGACTCCAAAGGGACACAATAATACAATCGAAGAAAGAGAAAAATAGATACTGAATTACTGAAAATTTCTTTTTTTTTTTTTTTGGAACAATTTTTCCCTTTTTTTTTTTAAAACGAATTTCTCTTTTTTTTTTTTTTTTCAAAAAAAAAACCCAATCAATTGCCGACTTGGGGCCGTAGTGGAAAAGGAAACGAATTTGCCTTGCCCGGGGAAACGACGACTTTATGGCCGTAGAAATTCCCTCCGATGACGGGCGAGAAACAACAACAAACAATAGCAATTCCTTAATGAATTTTTAAAAGGGGAATTTAGATTCTTTGCATCGACAATGGGAAAATTTTTGCGGGGAAATCTAATTGACGAATTTCCAGAAGATACAAAAAAATAACAATAAACGAAAACCAATGAGTAAATTTAAAGGGAAATTTAATTTTAATTCCCCAAAGAATTTTGGGGCAAGCACTGACTAATAAAAAAATGTTTTCGGAAAAATAGAAATCTTGAGCAAATTTAAGATATATTATATATATGAAACGTAAAAGTTTAACCTTGTAAGAATTTTTCCCGAGAACAACGAACAGGGAACAAATTTGAACGACTTTTAATTCCTACGACAAATAAAAGAATTTTTTTTTTTAAAGAGACAGATAATTAATAGAAAAAGGGAAAAATTTACTTGAAAAAGAATCGAAGTCTGATACCAAATGATCGAACCCTAGGTATATTAAAACCTAGAACCATGACGTTTGATTTGAAATCGATCCCCAAGTAGTCTTGAACAAGCGATGACGGAACTAGACCCCAACCACACCTGTTGATGAAACCTAAGTTATCAAGAACTTCTCCAAAACGTTTAGACGAAGAAATCGAAGGAGTTTTTTTCGCAAAAAAACAAAAGAGGGGGACTCTCAAAATGGTATTTAAAAAAAAACTGCCATTACATAAAGTGAAGGCCCCTATTTATACCCCCCCACTCCCTCCACAAAGGAACTAAAAAAAAAAAAACCTTTGAAAAACATCCAAAAAAATTAGGAATTAAAATCCCTTTAAATCTCCTTTAAAAAAAATATAAAACTGGGAAAAAAAACTTAAAATAAGGGAAATTAAAAAGCAAATTTGCGAAGACATTTTTTTTGAAATCATCCTCAAGGGCCGGGTTTTCTCGGGGTCCTCTTTGGAAGCTTGGATTATGTGAATAAATGTCGATTCTCCCTTGGAAAAAACTGGTTCCTTCTCTTGCGCTCCACCTAATCCTTGCAAAGCTTTCAATCCCTTAGTTTTTCTCTTTCGTTGGACCTCCCCTACCCTGTACAGGTCATTGGGCTTTGATCTTGAAATCTTTAGCAGCTGATCCCCCCCAAATTTTGAAGAAACACCCCTGCGGCAGAATGGGAGATAGAGGTTCTGGGTGAGGGTTGAATTTGTCTTGCAGGGCATGACATGATGGGTAGTTAAATTTTGGTGCCTCCTTTCATGTGACAGACATGGCGAGTTTTTCTCACCCACCTACTGGTGATTATGGCAATGTTTGGATGGGAAAAAAAGAAACCTCAAAGGATACGCTTGGAAGCAACTCTTTGGGAAAATAATACAGGGGTTTTAAACTCGTTCTCAAAGGGAATTTACATGAACTTTTTTCTCAACAGGAAAATTGATGATAGGCTTTCCAGTTACTTTTGGGGATGGTATTGGAACCACCAAAGGGGCTCGATTGTAGCAAAAGGAAAAAAGGAAAAAAAACTTTACTTACTACTAGCAAAAAAAGGTAATTGAAAATTGATGATATGCTACTTTTGAGATGTGGGATAGCGGGGTTGGGCACATAGGGAAAGGACTCTGATCTTATGAAGAAAAGCTTCTACCAATTTGAAAGGTTTTTTTTTAAAACCAGCACGACTGTTAGCTGGTAAAAACAAAAATTTTTTTTCAAAGAAAACACCAAGGGAAAAAGTCTATATTTGATTCCCCTCAACAAGTGTGTTATATAAGGATCTAACAATGGGTGGGGCAAGTATTTTTTACATTTTTTTATGACTACTCTAGGAAACTTTGGACTTATGCATTTAAAGTCTAAAGATCAGGTTTTTTTTAATGTATTCAAACAGTTTCCTCAAATGGGCGTGAGACCGCAGGGAATTGATATGTGTCAGGGCTAAAAATAGGGGGTAAAGAGGCCCGTTTAAAAAAATATGCGTTTTCATGGGAAAAAACTGGAGAAGACAGTCCCAAAGACACCACAACAGAATGGTGGGTTTTAGAAAAAAAAATCAACTATCATGAAAGAGTGAAATCATGTTATCTTTGCCCAACTGCCTAATATTTTGGGGGAAGCTATGAGGACAGCTGTTTATTTGATAAAACTTTCTCCCCCATTCTCGGATGTGATATCCCAGAAAAGGTTGGACAGGTAAAGATAACTCTTTTCATCATTTCAGTCTTTATTTTCAGGGCTTTTAGCACATTCCCAAAAGGGTGAAAGCAAAACTTGTGCTAACCCAAGCAATAATTTTCCTAATATGCACAAAAGGTATGGGTACAGATTAGGGATCTTTTTGAAAGAAGATTATCAGGACAGAATTGGTTTTCATAGAAACCAAACAGTTGAAAAATGGAAAAGACGATAACAAGCAACTCGGCAGTTTCCCCCCAAAAGAGATCCACACCCTTTTTTTTGATCTTACATGGGGGAACTTTGATAATTCAGGGAATGATTACAAGACCGCAAACGGGTGGGGAGGAATCTTCAGGATGAAGACCATCTAAAAGGTTAGTCCAGAGAAAGTAAGATTTTGATGGGGGGGAAAACCCGAAAAGTTATGAGGGGAACCCAATGACCATGACAATAAGAAAGAATGGTAAAACCATGCAAGAGGAAAAAAAATCCTTCATAAGAAAAGACCTTGACTTAGTTAACTGCCTAAGGGCAAAAGACCCTAAGGGAAAAAATGGGGAAAGATTGAAACAAGAAGTACTTCTCAGCCCAAGGGACAAGGCAAGGCTGGGTTTTAAAGGGGGGTTTAATCAGAAGAAGGGGTCATTTTTAAGAATTTTCTCACCTTGTAAGATTCATCTATTGGGTTTTTGCTCAGCATTACTGCAAATGAATCTAAGTTGAGTAGTGGATGTGAAGACAACATTCTCCATGGGAACGGAGGAAGAGACCTATATGGGGGGCAGCCTGAAGGGGTTTAGATCAAGGGGGAAATAGAATCTTGTTTGCGACTGAAGAAAAGTTTATACAGACGAAACAAACTCTAAGGTAGTGGTACAAAATTTGAGTCCTTTATGATGATCAGGGTTATATCAGGCGACAGACCTTTTTTCTTCAAAAAAGTTAAACCGTGTGATTTATTATGTTTCCTTTATGTAGATGATTGCTGATTATTGGCAGGGATGCCAAGCAGATCAAAAAATTTAAATTGCATGAGTAAGTCCTTCCTAAAAAGACTTGGACCCCCTAGCAAAATTTTGGGTTGAGGATTATTTAAAAATAGGGAAGGTAAAGTTGTGGTTATCATAGTGTTAACACCCCATTTTTTTCCCTAAGGTCAAAAATAATCAATTTTTCCATTTTTCTCTAATTTAGCAAAAAAAGGAAAAAAAATTTTAAAAAAAAAAATAAATAAAAAAAAACTCAATTTTAAAAACTAAATTTTAGAAAAGGGAATAATAAGGGAAAAATAACTTTTTCAATTTTTGAAATTTAAAAAAAAAGGAAAAAAAGATCGTATTTACAATTTTTCAAAAATAAAAAAAATTGGGAAAATTGGGCTATCCCGGCTCGGGTGCTTATGGAAAGTGTGTGAATGCTTGAGGCCTGAGTTTAATCCCCCCCGGCCGTTGTGCAATTTTTTTTCGCTTTTCCCCAAGTTGCCACGTGGCAGTGCATGATTGGCCAGGAAAGTTCGGTGTCACCGTGGTCATCTCCTTCGCTCGAAAAACGCAAGAGGGAAACCCGGGACTCCCACGAAGGCA
>JBBMOL010003399.1:0-16318 GCA_037954665.1 Laguncularia racemosa | reverse complement strand
CCTCTCCTAAAGCTGTTATAGCCATCATTTAACCGGCTTACTTAGGATATACCTCTTACTAGCTCGGATGAAGGCTTTGTCTATTTGGCACAATTTGTCTTTTTCTACCAAGAACGTAGTTAGTACCAAATCAACATGTGTCCTTAACATCTGATAGCTACACACATTCTTATGAATATTCCTTTTTTATCGCTTTTACATTTTTACTCTTTTTGCCTTATACTAGGTAGATATATTTTCATGTACTTAAAGGGCTTTTCCTCTTTTAGTGTTATAATCTTAGGGACTTATTATAATAGTCCCTTTTACATGTAAGTTATAGCCATCATGTCTTTAATATAGAAAATTATTTTTGACCTCTCGTGAGTTTTTGCCATTAAGTTGTTTTAATCTTATCAATCCATTTAGTAAGGATTGTGGCAAGTGCCCTTAAGTGTTGTTGCGAGTGCATCATATTGAGTAGTGATCTTAGGTCATGTTGTGTTTGTGAGTGCATTATACTAGGTAGATATATTTTCATGTATTTAAAGGGTTTTTTCTCTTTTAGTGTTGTAATCCTAGGGACTTATAAGTGGTCCCTTTTACATGTAAGTCAGAGCTATCATGTCTTTCATATAGAAAATTATTTTTGACCTCTTGTGAGTTTTTTCCCTTAAGTTGTTTTACTCTTATCAATCCATTTAGTAAGAATTGTGGCAAGTGCTCCAAAGTGTTGTTGCTCGTGTGTCATATCCAGTAGTGATCTTAAGTAATGTTGTGTTTGTAAATGTATCATATCTTACAAGTAGCTCATGAGTTTAATTTCCTTTTTTCCATTAGTTCGTCATTGATTATTAATACCCTAGTGATTACTAAGCTTCTAAGCATATTTATCTTCTCTTAGTATCAGAGCATAGGCACATTACTTGATATATTAAAACCTTAATGGTTATTACATAAACCTTCCAAAATTAAATTTTATCTATTAAAATACTCTTTTTTTTTTAAAAAAAAATCCTATTCTAAGGTTAAAGGTGAAATAAATTTATTTTATTTATTTACAAAATAAAATTAATTTTTTTTAATTGAGGTTGCCCTATGGATGCTTATGTAATCGCTAATCAGGACTAAATTTGCTATCATTTCTTTGGTCTTAGTTAATGGGGAAATTTTTGAGAAAATGACCCTAAATTGTATTTAATTTATTATTCTTCCTTGAGCACAAGAGCTAAGTATGCAAATGATTTTATTATTAGTTTTAATTTTTTTAAAAAAATTTTCTAACTTCTCGTTTTTTATATTTTATATTATTATTATTATTATTAGTTTTTATATTCTTTTATTCTTCTCTAAAAAAAAAATCCCTAAATGACATGAAAAGTTTAACTAATTGTTTCTTTTTTAGGGATAAGTAAATTTTTAATCATCAACCTACTTTTCTATATAAATTCTTAACCTTTTTTTCCCTTTTATTCAAGTCTGTAACATTTTTAAAACTTTATAGAAAAATGATTTCCATTAAATATATTAAGTTTTCCATTAATCTATGATACATATTAATTTCAAATTAGTTTATAATAATTAAAATAACAAAATGATGATATTTAATATATTTATTTACATTATATAAAAATAATATTAAATATATTTAATAATATAAGAAAAAATAAAAAAATAAAAATAAAAATTAAGAAAAGGGGTTGAAAAAAATTTGCGTGTACACTTACAATCTATGGCAATAAGCCAAAGGCTAATCGGAAGTCAATACATCATTAATATGAATAAAAAATTTAATATGTTTAATAAAATATTGAGAATTTAAATAAAAAAATATTAAGGATTCAAATAGAAAAAATAGGCAACATTAAGTAATAAAATTGTACTTTTTCCTTTTTTAATTTTTTTTTATATATTTTTGTTTTATTTAAGGAAATTAAACAAAACTAATAAAATAAAACAAACAAAAGAGTTGAAAAAAATGAAAACAACCGGATCAAACACGTGGGTTGTGGTCGGATTCGGGTCGGAGTTTCACGGGTTGGGACCAGTGGGAATCGAGCAGGAAGAAACAAGAGACAGGCGACCTTGTGGAGGTCTGTGCCAGAGCTCACGAGTAAGTGGAATTCTTGGCGTCGACGAATGGGGTGGTGGTGATGGTTATTGCCAAGTGCAGCGATGGACAGTGAAGCGGAGAAGTTGATGGCGACCGAAATTTGGAGTTCTCGATCTGTTGATTTTTTGACAACTCGAAGCGCAAGTCAATCGCTTTCTTGATCTTTAGATACTCCGGAGCTCGAATCTCAACTTAATTTCAGTCAATATTTCCTCAATTTGACGAATTTCTACAGAGAGAAACTCGTGAGTTTCTAAGCTTTTTGAGAGAGAAAACATGAATTGAAGTAATCGAGAGTGATTCAAATCATGTTTCCGGGATTCGGAACGTTCCTTAGACCCCCATTTATACTACTCATCCTTTGAATTAGTTTGGCAAGTAAAAAAAATGCAAACGCTCTAACAGATGTAAAAGGTCAAAATGACTAGTGAACCAGTAGTTTCTTGCAAATCCACTATGGCTGTACCAAGATTTCCCCTCTTGACTTGGTCAGATGTTGTGTTTATCGGAGGAATAGTATCAGAAACTGCTACAAGCATAGGATTATTCTCACAAGATGGAGGAACATCATCTACTGCATTAGCACCGATGAAAGCACCATCAAACACAATATTCATTTCGTCACTATAGAAGCTCGCATCCAACAAAACATTTATGTATGCCTCAGATTTCTTCTTCTTCATGATCGTTACATTCAACTGCATTCTCCAAATCATCTAGCAGTTGTGATTTGCTACTAGCATCATTGTCTACTAAAGGCACAAGGTGTAGCTCTCCACCATCACTTATTAGTGCCCTTCTCTGGTCATGATCATCATTAACGGGTACTTTCTCTAGTATCATCATGATCATCACGTATTGAGGTGTCTTCTCCAGTGCCATCATGATCATTGCATACTGGAATGGTCTCTCTAGTGTCATCACCATCATGATGTATGGGCAAGTTATCCCTAGTATGTGACTTTTCAAAATCAACTAATTCGACGTCTTCTTCCTCATCTATAATTGCAATAGTAGGAATATTATCACTTCTCAACTTCTTACCAACCCCATACCGATTTGGAAAAGGGTGGATGGTGGCTGATGTAGATTTCGATGACTTCACATCTTTTGACACATTAGTAGCTCCATCATCAGGATTGTTGTTGCTTAATGCATGTTCAACAAGAGTATGAAGTGTCCATAAATGGAATTATCTTTGAAATGTAGAGAACTTTTACTTAAGCATTAAAAGTAACGAAAAGAATTATAAAAGTAATCGAAATAGTAAAAGAGAAAACTACAATGGATTAATTTGGATGCAGGTACGTAGGTGTCTCCCTAAAAAAAAAAAAAAAAAAGATTTTCCCTATAAAAATAAAAAATAAAAATAAAGAAAATAAAAAATAAAATCGTAAATTTACTTTTTTCCCAAATCCACCTTTATATAGTAACTAATGTTTTAATAAGTTAGCTTTTGAGTCTATTTTTATTTGGTTTTCTTTAAAATTTCTTTTTATATATAAAAGAAGCCTTTTTGCAAACTAGTGCCTAAAGTTAAGATTGATCTATCCATTCAATTTTATCTTATCTTTTTTTTTTTTTTCTAGCTTTGGTTGGTAGTGACTCTAATCTTTTAAAAAGAAAAATTTCCTTAATTTTTGTCAAGTAGTTTATATTGAATGGATAGGGTTCAATATGAATCTAAATTAAGGAAGATTAAAGAAAAATAGGACTTGAAACAAAATATCTTGAAAATTTAACTTTGTTTGTGGAAAAACACTTTATAAAACCTAACTCGCTTCTTAAAGTTCAAGATTACCAAAGATCACTGAAATTGTACTTGATTCATAATGATTAGAATCTACAACTTTAAATCAAAGATTTGTGTGCAAAAGCTTATGTATTAATTTTAATATTTTTTAAAAATTCTTTTTAAAATTTTATAGAGGTTGCAATATGCTTTAGATTATTATATGCTTTTGATGATATGGAATACGCAAATAATATTGCAATAAAGATATGTGAAAAAAAAAACATAAAATTGCAATAAAATAAAACATATAAGGTTTGTTAAGATTAGACTGCAATCCATAGTGATTCTACTTTATACATCAATCTACTCTTCTAGCATTAAGTGTTAGGAAACCAATTAGTCCTTTCGGTGTTATCCACTATTTGAAAGAAATCAAGATGAAGTACACTGTTTCGATAATTTTATCTTATCTTAGACTCCCTACCTTTGGTATTTCCCAAGGCTATAGAATCTCCCTCATTATTCTCTCAAATAGTACAAAGTTTAAAGAGTTTAGTGACTTTGTTTGAGGATTATAATTGATTCCTCCATACTTTAGCACAATAGCTCAATAAAACAATATATCTAAAACACTTCTGTGCAAATCAATCTCAGTCTCATTCTTCTTCTTTCCTTATCTCTTCGCTTGTCTTTGCTCTTCAAATTACCTCCATGGTCTTCAATCCTCAACGTTCAAAAGTTTGTCATCTTGGTTATAATCGTTAAGTCTACGTATGTGAAATCTCCTTTCCTTCGTTAAGAGATATCCCTGCCTATCTTCTTCCATATTTGTAATTTTGACTTTCTTAGAATAACTTTGGCAAATCTTGGAATCTATTTGTTTATATCACTTTGACCATTGTAATATCTATTCTCTTTATATATATATATATATATTACGTAAATATATCCAATTCTCATTCTTGGGCCTTCATATTTATTTGGCATGAAATTGCTTTTGATTGCGTAAAGTTCTTCTCTACTTAGAACAACTTCTTCACTTTTAATGCACTTGTGAAGCTTCTCTTGCTTCTAAACTTGACTTTGTTCTTCTGATCATCTTCATCAATTCTTCTACAGATCTTCTACGAATATTCCTCGGATCAGTTCTCGCCTCTGATTATCTTTTCTTCTTCAAATCTAGTTGCTAGTGTTTTACTAGTTTATACTATTGAAAGATCTCACTTTTGACAGGTTCTGAAATAAGATTATGTCATTTTACCTTAAGCTCATTCTTCCTTTATCATTCAAATCCTACTTTTGATAAAGTGCATCAAGGATTCTGCCTTGTGTTTTAACAATTCTACAAACTCAAGTATCATCGTTAGTAAAACTACATTTGTGTTTTGTTATCATGAAAGCTCCGTCTAGAGGTTCTAATGCATAGGCCTCCACCCATAGATGAGGGCACCCACACAACGTGAAATCCATGTGATGGGAACTAAACACGATGAAGAACTATGCCATCCCTTAGGGACTTAAACTTCGGAATCAGAATGTTGGAGAACATGCAATGGTGGAGGTCCCTGATGACTACTTTGTCATGTACGTTCCAAATGATGTGCCGCTGGAGATGCCAAATGCATAAGCAATGGCATACTAACGGCCGCACTCGTAGAATCGCTGCACTTATTGACTTGTCTCTACCTAATAGATCACGCCCCCTTACCACCTATTACGAAAGTGAAAGTTTCAATTAGCTGTACAGGCTGATGGTGTTTGTTGACCCCAACAAAAATTACCAACTGTAAGTATCGGTCATGAATGTGGAGTCGAATGCTACAACTATTAAAAACATATAAAACTTTATTCAATGCTGCTTAATCATATGCAGCAGCGGAAGCAAAATAGATCCTTTACATACCTCAAGCCATTGCAAAGCAAATAGGTGTCCTGCTCGGTGGAGAATGATTTTGTGCCTCGGTTACGGTTGGTGCTTCTAAACCTTAACTCACTCAATATAGATGGTGTATTTTCTGTAGTGGTGAGCAGGATTAGGGACCTCGTAATTCTCTTATTTATAACTCATTCCATCAATGAGTTGTTCCACAAAATTAGGAATTATTTGGAACATATCTTTCCTAATATAGTGGGATTTATTATTATTACTGATTTAGTGGGATTTATTGTTCCCGATTTAGTAGGATAATATTGTTCCTAATATTATGGGATTCATGGACCATATCTTGAGGTTATTTGTTTCCAATTAAAAAGGAAAGAGAATAACCAACATTCTCCCACTTGGTCCATGTATTCCATAATTTATCTTAATGAGAAACAAAATTCATGAATCATGGTGATAAGTCCTCTAATGACGAGTATTATCTCCCATGTATTACAATGCATTGTGCTTCTCAATCCCATAGAACTTGATGAATAAACCCGATGTTCATTCTGGGTCCAAACTTAATGATATTTCTCAAAATAAATGAATAAACAAATGTGTACACAAGGCTAAATGAGAAAACATCAACTGAATAAGAGTTTCATTAACATTAAACATAATCAAAGATCACATTATGGAACCAAGTCCCATTCTCATCACATGATCCTTAAAACTCTTTAGTTGCATGCCTTTAGTTAAAGGATCAGCTATCATTAACTCAGTGCTAATGTGCTCGATGACCACTTTCTTTTCCTTAACACGTTCTCTTATGGCTAAGTACTTGATGTCGATATGTTTACTTCGACTACCACTCTTATTGTTCTTAGCCATAAATACAGCAGCTGAGTTATCACAGTACAATCTTAATGGCCTAGAAATAGAGTCGACAATATTAAGCCCAAATATAAAACTCTTTAACCATACACCATGTGAGGTAGCCTCAAAACAAGATATGAACTCGGCCTCCATCGTGGAAGTAGCAGTCAAGGTCTGCTTTGCACTTCTCTAAGATACGGCCCCACTGGCAAACATGAAAACATAACCAGATGTTGATTTACGTGAATCAACACAGTCAGTAAAATCTGCATTGGAGTACCCAACAACCTCCAGACTATCGGTTCGTCTATATATGAGCATATAACTCTTTGTCCCTTGAAGGTACCTCATTACCTTCTTTGCGGCTCTCCAGTAGTTAATACTTGGGTTACTCTGATATCTTCCTAGTATCCTAACAGCAAATGCAATGTCAGGTCTGGTACAGACCTGAGCATACATCAGGCTTCCAACAGCTGGGGTGTTTCTCATTTGTTCCTGCTCAAGCTCATTTTTGGGACATTGACTTTATAATGGGTGCTACACTTGGTGAACAATCTTTCATCCGAAATCTCTCTAAAACTTTATTGATATGGGTTTCTTGAGACAAACCTAAAATGCCTTGAGATCTATCCCTATGGATCTTAATGCCAATGACATAAGATGCCTCACCCATATCCTTCATATCAAAGTTCTTTGAGAGAAATTGTTTCACCTCATATAGAAAACCCTTATTATTGGTTGCAAGTAATATATCATCCACATATAGCACAAGAAAACAAATTTTACTCCCACTGACCCTTTGGTATATACATTGATCCATCATGTTTTCTTCAAAGCCAAATGAAGTGATGATATCATGGAATTTCAAATACCATTGACGGGAGGCTTGTTTTAATCCATATATGGATTTATTAAGCTTGCAAACCAAGTGCCCACCTTCACTAGAAGAGAATCCTTCAGGTTGTTTCATGTAAACCTCTTCCTCTAGATCTCCATTAAGGAAAGCCGTTTTCACATCCATTTGGTGCAACTCCAAATCAAAGTGTGCAACCAAAGCCATCATTATACGAAGGGAATCTTTCTTAGACATAGGAGAAAATGTCTCTGTATAATCAATTCCTTCCCTTTGAGTGAATCCTTTAGCAACAAGTCTTGCTTTATGTCTCTCAATGTTGCCTTGTGAGTCTTTCTTAGTTTTGAAGACCCATTTGCATCCAATGGCTTTTACACCATCAGGCAACTTGACGAGATTCCAGACTCTGTTAGATGCCATTGAATCCATCTCATCTTTCATGGCATTATGCCACAAGTTCGAATCCTTAGAACTCATGGCCTGTGAAAACGACTCAGGATCATTTTCGGCTCCAATATTGTAGTTACACTCTTGTAGATATACAACATAGTCACTAGGAATTGCTGATTTCCTTACTCTAGTAGATCTTTTCAATGTTGTATCAACATTCTCCTAAGGGGCAGGATCACATTGTTCAGCTGGTTGTTCAACAACTTCGGGTATCTGTTGAACTTCAACATCTACTGAATCAGGATTGACAGCTTGTGGTACCTCGAGGACTGGATCTTCAACACGCATTTGTGCTGGAGGCGTGTTGTTAACAACAATCAGTCCACTGCCCGAGGCGTCATACTGGGCATCTGAATGATCTTTCTCAAAACCAATGCCTTGAGATCGATCGCTCTCACTGATCAAGTCATTCTCAAGAAATTTTGCATTTCTTGATTCCACAAACTTAGTACTATGAGATGGACAATAAAATCTATATCCCTTAGACCTTTCGGCATATCCTACGAAATACCCACTAATAGTCCTTGGGTCCAACTTCTTCTCATGTGGATTATAGACTCTTACTTCAGACGGACATCCCCAAACGCGTACATGTCGTAAACTTGGTTTCCACCCTTTGAATAATTCAAATGGCGTCCCTTAGACAACCTTAGTTGGAACTCGGTTCAATATGTACACAGCCATTTTAAGAGCTTCATTCCACAAGAAGTCAGGAAGCTTGGAGTTTGCAAGCATACTCCGCACCATGTCCAATAATGTTCGGTTTCTCCTTTCAGCTACTCCATTCTGGTCTGGAGAGCCAGGTAAACTGTATTGGGCAACAATCCCATTCTCTTGAAGAAACCTCGCAAATGGACCAGTCGCTTGTCTATTCTCTGTGTATCTACCATAGTATTCTCCACCTCTATCAAATCTCACGATTTTAATATTTTTCCCACATTGTTTTTCTACTTCAGCTTTAAATACCTTAAAAGCATCTAGTGCTTCATTCTTGTTATTAAGCAAGTAAAGATACATATATCGTGAGTAATCATCTATAAAAGAGATGAAGTACTTGTTACGGTACGCATTCATGTCTGGACTACAAATGTCTGTATGTATGATTTCCAATAATTCAGAGCTCCTTTTGGCACCCTTCTTCGACTTGTTAGTCTATTTTCCCTTAATACAACTTATACAAGTCTCAAAATCGGTAAAATCTAAAGTACTAAGTACCCCATCATTTACCAACCTTTTAATTCTATCAATGGAGATATGACCTAATCTCCGATGCCATAACATAGAGGATTTCTCATTCACAACACATCGTTTAGTGCCAATCCTTTCATGAACGTGCATAATAGTATAGTTATCATCATTTTGTAAACTAAGAAGAAAAAGACCATCAGACAAAGTACCACATCCAATAACATCAGATTTATAAAAAAAATTAAATCCTGAATCCGAAAAGTTAAAGGAATAACCATTTGATACAAGTCTGGAAACTGAAATTAAATTCCTAGAGTACCTAGGAATATAAAATGTCCTTTTCAATTGCAAAATGTAACCACTACTTAAAACTAAGCTGCACGTCCCAACAGCTTCCACATGTGAGGACATCTGATTGCCTGAATAGATGCTACGCTCACTACCCACTGGATTCCGCAGGTTTCTTAAATCCTGCAATGAATTGGTCACATGGATTGTAGAACCATAATCAATCCACCATGTGTTATGATTAACATCAATCATATTGGTTTCATAACAAACAAGTGAAAGTTGAGTACCTTTCTTATCAAGCCACTGCATGAACTTGGTGTACTGTTTCTTCATGTGCCCTTTCTTTTTACAGAAAAAGCACACAACTTCCTTCTTAATGTCCTTTATGGGAGGGATTTTCCCTTTCCCTTTGTCCTTGGCTTGATCCCTCCTTTTGCTCTTCCCATGAGTAGTAAAGTTCACATTCTCCTTTTCCTTTTCCTCCATAAGCAGTCTGCCCTCTTCCTAAACACACATGGTCAATAATTCATTGATTGACCATTTATCCTTATGTGTGTTATAGGATATCTTAAATGGGCCATACTATTGAGGTAAAGTGCAAAGAATGTAGTGAACAAGGAATGATTCTGATAACTCAACCTCCAATGCCTTCAATTGGGCCGCAATATCCCTCATGCGCATGATATGATCACGTACACCCTTAACATTGGTGAGTCTTAGAGTTGAAAGCTCTATAATTAGGGTGCTGGCCATCGCCTTATTTGAAGTAGCAAATTGCTCATCAATGGCCTTCAGCAAATCTTGGACCCTTTGATATTGCTCAACAGAGCCCCTGATACCAGCAAAAATTTTAGTCTTTATGAACATAACTGATAGGCGATTGGATCGCTCCCATTTTTCATAAAGACTTATCGCATTTGGAGTGCCGGTTTCTGTTACTGCAGGGGGCTCTTCTTTCCTTATAGCATAATCAATGTCCATCCATCCCAAATGAAGGAGAACCCTCTCCTTCCAAACCTTATAGTTATCCCCTTTAAGCTCGGGAACATCACATCGCATATCAGAAAAATTTACAGGTTGAATTGCTGTAATAATTAAATGAACATGCTCAAAATTCGAGGCTAATCAATATATGGCATGCTTTTACCAATGTAAAATCATGAAAGAATATGAATCTAGTGACATAAAACTTGCCTGTGGGCTAAAGTTTCGATTCAATTAGATTCATCTTAATGCTTACAATAAAACTATTAAATGTAAAATCATGATAGAATATGAATCTAGTGACATAAAACTTGCCTGTGGGCTAAAGTTCTAATTCAATTAGATTCTTCTTAAGACTTATCATGATAGAATATGAATCTACTGACATAAAACTTGCCCGTGGGCTAAAGTTCTAATTCAATTAGATTCATCTTAAGACTTACAAAACTATCAAATTATGTTCCCTTTTCTAATTCTTGTGGGTAAATTAGAAAATATAATTTGATATTTTGTCCTAATAAATCACACACAATATTTATTTTCAATATGTGATCCTAAATAATCCTTAATATATAATTTTAATCAATCAAGGATGCTGTGGCTACTCCCTAATCATTAAAATTATATGGATCACTTAATCATTAACTAAATCCTTAGGCTAAATCATTGCATAAAACTAATGCGGACATTGTAGGCTAGAGACTTACACGGCCAAGAGGCACGGCCAGGAGGTACGGCCGTGTCTCTAGTCAGACTCTCTCCCAGAACACACACGGCTCCTGGCACGGCCAAGGGACACGGCCGTGTGTCCAGTCAGATACGTTTCCAGAAGCTTACACGGCTCCAGGCACGGCCGTGTGTTTACATCAGATATGTTTCCAGAAGCTTACACGACTCTAGGCACGACTCCAGGCACGGCCGTGTGTTTCATGCTCTAGCCAAACGTGTATATTTATTTATTTCCACGTGTATATCATAAACCATAAGCAATATACTATGAATTTAATTCTAATATTCTTATATTGTCTAATCAGCATTTCATGATAAAGCATGTATAATGATAAGTCATAAATTACACACTTAAAATAATATAAGCATGCAACATCATAAATTAAGTTCATAGCATACTAAAGGAATTAATTCCCTTTAATAAATTTCACTCATTGACAAATGCAAATAATTTTAATATAAAATTATTCTACTAAATGTCATATTTACACCTTGCAACAACAAGTACATGCAGATTAAAATTTTTAATTGCTCTCGAGACATTATTTTAACCATATTTGAAAACTCTCATCCATGGAAAAGACGTGCCAGTATGCTAAGGAAAACTAAAAGCTGAACATGTTACAAGGTTATTTTCGCACCCAAACAGCATTAAAGGCCATGAGAAATAAAATTTCATCACTTAACGATTTCTAATTTCCATCAATCACCAGAAAATTAAAACACTGCTAAGCAGACAAATTAAAAACAAAGCCAAACTCCACAGAATTCAATAGGGCAAGGCAGAGGTGTTAATAAGCTCTGATACCAAATGTTAAAAACATATAAAACTTTATTCAATGCTGCTTAATCATATGCAGCATTGGAAGCAAAATAGATCCTTTACATACCTTCAGCCATTGCAAAGCAAATAGGTGTCCTGCTCGGTGGAGAATGATTTTGTGTCTCGGTTACGGTTGGTGCTTCTAAACCTTAACTCACTTAATATAGATGATGTATTTTCTGTAGTGGTGAGCAGGATTAGGGACCTCGTAATTCTCTTATTTATAACTCATTCCATCAATGAGTTGTTCCACAAAATTAGGAATTATTTGGAACATATCTTTCCTGATATAGTGGGATTTATTATTATTACTGATTTAGTGGGATTTATTGTTCCCGATTTAATAGGATAATATTGTTCCTAATATTATGGGATTCATGGACCATATCTTGAGGTTATTTGTTTCTAATTAAAAAGAAAAGAGAATAACCAACAACAACATCATGGAAAACATGCGTTGTCCTAATGGCTCATGCAATCAACCCAAAACACTCGCCTTATGAGGCCACTAACTGTCTCTATTTGAAATTAGAAACCAAGATCGTAGTCCTTCTATGTTGTCAAATAAGCAGTGGCCGCCTTGGCATCTTCATTGGACAAAAAAGTAGCTCTTTCCGACACAATATGGCTGTACAAGTCCATAGCTGTGAACCGACCTGAGATAGGCCACTTGATACTTCAACGATGTATCGCATTATATTACACTACCTAATGCCAATCTGCATCGTTGCACTTTGCCTCTTGGGAGAAACTTCTTATTCCATGACTTCAGCGTTTCGCGCCCCTTACCTAAAACAAGTTGACAATCTCATCACTATTTGCTTGTCCTTGCATCTACATACTTCTTAATTCCTCACCTTGAATCAAGTGCCACTGCATATGCCCAATAGAATCTCATAGCATCTTCCCAAGACTGGAACGCGACTGCCGTCATAGCTCTTTCTGTCGGATTCTAGCTTGTTATTATGCGTGGGATTGGCTGTCACCTCACTCTCGATGACTAGTTTCCCTTTTATGGTAGGCATTATTTATATTGTTGTTGTGCCGGCAGTGGTGTATTGTTACTTGTATTACACGAAATGGTAAGCTAGAGAAGTAAGGGCAACAGTTTTGAATATAGTATTTTAAAAAAAAATCCCCAAATATTATATAAAAAATAATTATTTCTAAAATAGGTTTTGAAAACACGGATGAAGTTTGTAATTTTAGTAAAAAAAAATAAATTTTTTAAACTGAAGGTACAAACTCGGTTTGCGCCTTTAGTACAATTATACCGTAGGTCTGAACATGGTCTACATCTTCAGTCCTGGTACACCAAGTAATCCAATTATCCATTTTTTTTTTTTTACTTTAACATCTACTATCAATGTAAAAAGTAACTCATGGGACAACAATAGTGACAATAAAAAAAAAAATATAAATACAGAAACAGAAAACATTTATTTTAATTTTTCATATCTTCAAACTTGATTTTTTTTTTCTTCTCATTCATAGGAAGAAGAAGAAGAAGTGTTTGTGTAGAGCAAATGAGAGATTTGAACTAATACACCGAGATTTAAGCATTTCCTCAATAATTAATTGATTGTGGTATTTTTCTAATAAAAAGTTGATTTTTTTTACTGTGTTTGATGTTATTATTTGAGAAAATGTTATTGTAATGTTATATTTTGTAAAAACTATTACTGCTTATTATTAGTTTGTAGTGTGTTAGATATGATTTATGTAGATCCTAAAATATGTAACATGCGATATTAATTTTTGCATTAGTATGAGAATATTTTGTTATGATGAAAATTTTAATATTATTTTTAAATACTAAATTGAACATATTATCTATGTAGTTATAAAAAAATATTGTGATGGAAAATTGTAATATCTGGTATGTAAAATAATTTTTACAGTATTGTTAATTAAATTTGCAAATTTTTGTTTGTAAATAATGGGAAAAAGTCAAAAATTAAAAATGGTATGGGATTTTTTTTATTTTTTGTGCAAATTTTTACAATATTGTTATTGGAAATTATCATATTTTTTTAAAAGCTCAAAATTTATATATAATATGGATAGAGAAATAATGACTGACTACATCAAATTGATGATCTATGCGTTTGAAAATATTGTGGTTAGTAACTAGGGGCTTAAATATGATAGGGATTCGATGAAGAAGTTGAAAATAAAGAAAAATGTTAAATACAATGAATTCTTATACAGAATATGTCAAAGCATCGGAGTCAATCCAACTAAAGGAAGTTGAAAATAAAGAAAAATGTTAAATACAATGAATTCTTATATAGAATATGTCAGAGCATCGGAGTCGATCCAACTAAAGTAAGGGTTGAGATAATTCATAAGTATTTTGTGTTTCATGGGAGTAGTATATGTTATATATTGATGGCAATTAGAGATGACGAAGATGTTGAAAATTTCATTAAAATGGTTGAATCATATAGAGATCATGGCATGCAACAATTGTACATTAGAATTTTTGACAATTTAGGAAGCCACACCGTGAGGCAGACATTCGATATAAGCAATCGGTCACATTTTTCACATGACATTGCAAAAATGCAGCCTGAACTGTTGACATTTCAACCCTTAATTCCAACACCGATGGAAGTCAATGATGAAGATGAAATAGATAAAGTAGTTACTCTAGTATTACAATGACTAGACACATGGGATTCGTACATGGTTTGTTTGGGAGTAGAGGTTGCAACTGACATAGATGTAGGAATAGGTGTTGAGGAGGTGAGTACCAATGACAAGGAGAGTTCTAATGAGGATAATGGGGAAAGTGAAAATGATAGAGATGAAATACCTAAAGAAGACTCTCCCACCATACATATATACTCGAGATAGGTAATATATCAATCAAAGCAAGATGAACTACCAAGCATGGCAGTTAGAGATCATGTTTCGTACTATAATGTTGGTGGTGATGATGGTTACATTTATTTCGAGTAAGAGCAAACTAATATTTGCAGTGGTTCAAGCAACAATGATGATTTATATAGGGGCATGGGATTTAGAGCAAAAGTAGATGTGATTCAAGTAGTGAAGGCTTACCATGTGCAAAACTATTGTAACTTCACTATTATAGAGTTTAGTCCATTACTGTGGTCTGTTTATTATTTGAGAAGAGATAATAGTTATAAATGGAGACTTTGGGCTCAAACAATGAAGTTAGAGGGCATGTTCGTAGTGACCAAATTCGAGGGTTCACACACATGCAATAACTCATTGATTGATCAAGATCAACCATAGCTGAATTGCAATCTCTTTGGTAGCCGATTTGTAAATCTTATTAGGAACAATCCTGATATGAAGGTAACTGAGCTGGCTTCTATTATCTAATAGGAATTTGGCTACAAGATCAATAGGAGATGGGTTTAGGAGGAGAAGAAATAGGCTATTAAGCATGTGGATGGAAACTGAGAGAAGTCTTGCAATGAAATGCTTAAACTTCTTAATGTGATAGAAAATACAAATCTCAGAATATGAATTGATTGAGGGTGGAGCAAATCAACTACCCTTGATGTGTCTACTCTAAAGTGGGTATTTTGGGTATTTAGGTTATGCATTGTAACGTAGAGTCTCCTTAGCCTAGTTGTTACCATTAACGCAACTTCTTTATATGGAAGTATACTCACAAGTTCTGAGTTGCTTGTGGTGTTGATGGCAACAACTTTATACTTCCGCTGGTATTCACTTTAGTTAATTAAGAAATGGTTGAGACATGGGCTAGTTTTTTAGGAAATTGAAGGAATATGTTATCGATGACCATGTAGGTCGTGAAACTATTTGCTATATATTCGATAGATATGCAGGTATCAAGTTAGTAGTTGAAGAAGAAGCGAATGGATGATGCCCTCCATTTACAGTGTAGTGGTTTTGTCTATGATACCTTATAAGCAACTTCAACTCAGCACATAAAAACATGTAATGTAAGAGGCTCATCACATATGCCGGGTTGTAAGCACAATCTTGCAAGTTGAATTATATGATGGAGTAAGTAGGGATTACTAAGCCTAATGCATTAGATTGGTTTGACAACGTGCTGTTAGATATATGGACACTAGCTCATGACAGTTGCTATAGGTTTAGGTATATGACCTCCAACATTATTGAAAGTTATAATTCCGTGTTGAAAGAGGCTTGGGGGTTACGTGTGACTACTTTGTTGAAGAAGACATTCCACAATTGTATGGGGTACTTTGTTAAGAAGCATACAAAGGCATTAAAGTATATGGTGAAGGGTATAATTTTCACCAAATATGCAACTAAAAAAATTGATAGATGGAGTTCATGAGCTAGCAACCACAGGGTCATCGCCTATAGCAGGTAGGACAGACTTTTTGAAGTCCTCATCGGTAGTTGTCGCATTACGAGCGGGTTAAGGGGAGAGGGTTGAATGCATATTGTTGACTTTTCCC
>JBBMOL010003397.1:0-16325 GCA_037954665.1 Laguncularia racemosa | reverse complement strand
AAATTAAAAGGAAAGGCGTACTGCATGATGATTTATCTCGGGAGAATTTTTAACAAAAAACTTTTATGGCGTAGAATTGTAACACTCTTGACTACCTTTAATCATTGATAGAATAGTGACAAGCTTCTTCTTCTTTTTCTCTTTTTCTAATCTTGATGAGGACGGTATAAGCATTTTTTGCACCTAGGTTTTCTCAATCTTGATTCAGAAAAGTAAAGTGAGTTTTGTACTTGCAAATTTTATCTACATTCTCTCCTACATATTAATTCTACGTAATAGGAGTGTGATGTTGTTATTTATATAATAAGAGCTATAAAGAAGTCGAGCTAAAACAGTAAAATACTGAGGTGAAGTTTGCTTTCGATCTCAAGCTAGATGTGAAGAACATTTCATATGCTTAAACTCAACTTATTAAGCTCATTTAGATTTTATGTATCTAAAAAAAGTAGTTTTGTCAATTAAAATAATATTGGACTTGAATTGTATCAACACTTAAACTCAACTTAAGCTTATTTAGCTCACGAGATAATCAAGTTAAATATGATAAAGTTCGAGTTAAAACCTAACTTGATAAACTTTTGTTGAATGATTTAAGTAAATATGATTGGATTTGATTTAGGATGTAGCCCATAGAAATAGAAATGACACATGGGAACGAATCCGATCACGCACAAGCACACTAATTGGGGGAAATGGGGGCTTGAAATAAGAGTAATGGGCCCTTTTAGACAGCTAAAAAGGGGAACAGCTCCGTAGGCCAGATTCCCTTCCAAGTTGCAGCTGCAAAAAGAAGCCCACTGGATAGGATCAGACAAATAAGGTAGGACCTTAACGTAGAAAAATTCAAGAAAAGATGAATATTATTTTTTCTCCTTCTCCCTGTTTGGTTGGAATATTATGGTACTAATTTTGGGTGGGGGAATGCCGTCTAATGCAACTTTGCATTTACAAATGGCATTCAATGAATATATTTAATGTTTGCCGACAAAGATCGTGCTATATATATTTTACGCAACTACGACTTTGCCTCTACTCTCTCTCTTTATTTATTTCTAGAAGTAGAGTCATATTATGAAAGTCGGGTTGAAACTTCACGGAGAGAATATCTCTAAATCTTAACTACTTTTGCATATTAACGCTGAGTTTGACGTACAAAATATATTTATGTGCGGTGAAGAATCTATAGTTTTTATTTTATTATATGACGATTGCGATGACGAAAGAGCGTGGAAAAAAATTTGGAGAAGCTGGTTTTTTTTTTATAGTGAAATTGTATTGTCTTTTCTTAACCGAATTAACAGAAAACAAACTGTTTTAGAGGGACAATAACGTAGGACTGAATAAATGAACATGACAATGTTAATATAATAAAATGCCCTATTCGCCTAGCCCTACTTTGGAATAATATAAAATATAGGATGACGACTTGTGTGACTTTTTTTCCTTGAACCCCAATTGGCCGCTTCGATGATTTTTATACGGCAACCGACAAACAAAACACAACTAACACCCATTACATTTATTTATTTATTCATGTATTCAATATATATATATTATTAACGACATTTTTTAAAATATTGAATAACGAAAACCTTTAAATCCTTTTATATACATATTATTTCATAAAATATACTATTAATATAAATATTAATTTTTACATCCTTTTTTTCTTAAAAAAAAAAATTACACAAATACTCGAAAGACCTTAATTACCGACGCAACCCTATACTTAATTATAGACCCTTTCTCTCGCCCTAGACTCTCCCATTCTTCCCTCTACTCCACCCACCCATTCCTCTTGCAAATTATAAATTAGTAGGTTTTGACAAAGTAGTGTAGTGGTGGATGGTAGTTCATTTTGTACGTTGGCTCTGTCTCTTTTTCTTTTTCTTTTCTTTTTTAAGTCTATAGGTTATCGAGAATAAAGCGGTAGGGTAGATTAGGCGATTAAAGTTTTATTCAGAGTCCTGTCTGTCACACTGCTCTATCTTGTTAGTGTAGGGTTCAACGATAGGCGTTTGGGTTTTATAGAAGTAGTAATGTTATTGTATAAGTTACGATTACAATTACAAAGGCAAATTTTCTTGGATATACGGGGACTATAACTTCACTGCAACAAGTTTGGCTAAAAGTGGCAAATAATAAAGTCATAATTTTTTTTTTTATAAATTTTTGCATCAATAAAATCGTTATTATATCAAGTAAATATATATATATACAACAGACTGCATGCCTAAATATTTAAGCCAATTGATAGTATAATCATTGAATTTAGTTGAGCGTCTTATATACAATTTAGGTGATTAGAAAATCACCTTTTTATTTTTTTTAATTTAAATGTGTTAATAGACTATTTTGGGTATATGCCTCCAATCTTGGATAAGCCTAATTCACCCCAAAGCAATGTCAATAACTTAGACCTTTTATGACCAAATCAACCTGACCAAGCCTAAAACAACAAGCCTAATTCATAATCTAAATAGATCTTTAAACCATCTTGTTGCTACTTTGATTTCTCTCAAAACACTAACTTAAGCATCAAAATGATGATACTGAATACAACACTAGCATCCTCTTAACTCTTGCTTTTTACCTTGAACAGGTTTGCTTAACCAAATGAAGATCGAATGACAACAAAATCGAAGATGATTATAACTTTTTGTTTGTTTCAAGGTTTTTGGTCTACCACATGCACATCAAACAATTAAAAATAAAGGTCAAAACATATAATAACACATGTTGTATAAATAAAATATGTATGTATGTATGTATGTATGATACATGTATGTGTTATGTGATAAAAAGTGGGAAAGTATATTTGTTATAATAGTCTAATTTATTGGAGAAAAGTTTTTAAAGGTATTAATATGTTATATGAATAGTTTTAATGACAAGTATTAATAAAATTTTAATACATGAAAATGTGAATAAATTTTTTTGAAAAATTACCTATTACTATTTTTAGGTATTTAAATATCAAGAAATTTATACACTACTTATCTAAATATGTATTATACTAGTACTAATGGATATTTTTTTCGATTTACCCAATCTTGCTCTCTCTATTCTTTCCTTTAAAAAAAGTTAAGAAGATTTGTTAAATCAAATGAGAATTAAACATTGTAATGAAAAAGGTTACTCGTACGGGTAGATCATATATATGATGAAGATGCTGAACGACAAATTTTTTATTATTAGGTACTACCCTGCCACCCCTACGGTGAAAGGTCTACTTTGTTCAAATACAGTAACAATGTTGCTTCTTATGTTTAAAACTACACTTTCAATCTGCATGAAAAGATATTGTGGATCGTATATACATTTGCATGAAAAACATAGAGGAAAAGAACACGAACAAGAATCTCCCCATGACCTAACGACGCCGAAGGCTTTGGACAAAATGATATGGGGCCCTATTGATTGGAAATGTACCTTTTCATTCTTGTCATTTTCTCCAAACTTCCTATACATAAACGAGTCAAATCAAAATATGATTCATATAAGTAAATTCAATCAAATCTAATCATGAAGAAAAATTAGTAATTAAGAGACTTGAACTTGACTTGATAAATTCGTATAATTAACTTGATTCTTTTAAAAGTTTATTTTTTTTAATTAATATAAAATAGATAACTAAACTCAATTTTAGCTTAACTATCATTTATATTTGGGCTCAAATTTGATTAGTCTTATAAGCTAATAAAAATTTGAATATCTTTAAAAAAAAAAAAAACTGATAAAGTAGCTTTAGCTCAATTCAAGCTCAACAGAATCATTGTAAATGGAATTTGAATAATTATAAAGCTAAATTAAAATAATCATTATATTTCTATTATTTTCAGTTGTTAAACCCAAAAGAGCTTATACAAAATCAGTGGTTTTATATATGGAGCTATTTTATTGATCTAGGGAAGCGCCTCAAGTTACTGTCTCCTTTTTAAAATTATTAAAATATACATAACGTTCGTCGGTTGGACAAACAGGAACCTTAGTTTCGTCACACTTACTTTCGGGGTTTTTATTGGTTTGATGTGTTGATCCTGCATGATTAGATTCGCTCTCTAAAGAGTCATCTTCATTCATGTGTTGACTGACGGATATATATAAATATAGCTTTCCAATCACTACTTTTCTTACATGCAATTTGTTGCTTATACTTAAACAGTGTCGTGTTCACAGAGAGATAAAGATGAGCGTGTGTATATATATATTAATCATCATCAATAATTAAACTCACATCTGTTTGAAAACCGAAACTATCTACTGAATTAAGTGACTCGAGTTCTTATAATGATAATCTGATAAAGTTAGGGTTTAAGCACTTCCAGCTACTTTCTACCATCAATCCCATTTGTAAAGGAAAATAATACTTATTGTTGGACCGAATATGGTACAGGTATTGAAAACATCTTCTTCTTCTTCTTCTTTTTCTAATTATTAGCTATTACATATCATCTGTAACAACGAACGTAATGAGTTAATATTATCTGCAAACATAGAAGAACCTGCTAAATAGTTTTGAAATTTAAAGCTTTCGGTTGAAGCACTTTCATCACACATTCTGTTTTAAAAGTCGAGAGTAAAATAGAAAATAGAGGCTAAGAGTGGAGTGGAGGAGACGAGCAGGAGATTGATATTATATTCATAGGGCAGCCACAGCCTATGTGTGCCAAATTGTCGACAAGAATGCAACGGGTCCACCACCCAAGTCTAGCTTAGCCTAGCCTAAGCCCTAGCCATGCAATTCAAGCTCTTGTCAGTATCCTCTTTTGTAAAAATTTCTCTAATTTGAAATTTATATACCCGTCAACACTTTCACTTGGGAGTCCTGTGAATTTATAGTTACTTATGTTGTCAGAAATTGATTTTATTCTTAATTTGATTCAAAATTATATTATGCTCGATCCTAACGGTACGGATTTGGCTAGAAATACTATATGCATATGTATTTAAAAAAAAAAATGAAAAACTTATAAGTATTGGGCACAAAGAAACAAAAATTAGTCTAGTTGAAAAAATAAAAATGATGCATTTATAATTAAAAACCTGTAGATAACAATTATACATGCTTAAGGAGTCACATTATATATGGAAAATAATTTGAACTATAAATGCAAAACAAATTCAAATACGATAGCTTCTATATACTATAGTTTGAATTATATTCCTATTTACGCATAATATCATATTAATAATTTGCAAATAATAGTTGATCAAATCCATAATGGACTTTTAAAATCAAAAATTTACAAATATCATTTAAATTTCTATTAAATACGATTTTCTCTTTCTTTTATTTTTTATTTTAATCAAATTTTATTTGTTCTCGTTATTGCATCATTCAATACTCGTTCTAAATAGCCCCCAATAACCGAGCCGTAATTTGTTATAACAGTATCTGTATCCATTATTATTGTAAATATAAGTAATAAGGGTGTTTGATATAGTGAATTTCCATCCATGTGTAAAGAAAAAAAAAAGGAAAATAAAAACTTAACTCATCCTAGATTAAGCCATCGAAGGAGGGGTTCTACACTGTAATTGACCACTGATTCAAAGATCTCGCTTTCATGTGAGTCACCTACTTAAGCTCGGAGTCAACCATTTTGGAACGATGGCCACCCTCTATAAAGGGATTTGGATTTTTTTTTCATTTACTTTCTTTTAATTTTTTTAATTTATTCTTTTATAAATATTATCACATGTAATCAATAGTTAAAAATAAAATACCTTTAAATTTTTTTCCTAAAATGGATAAACAATTCTAATTTTTATTATAGACATTACGTTGTCTTTTAATAAGATTTTGATGATAAAAAAAAAAGATAAAGAGTTAGGTGACAAATTTATGAAGTGTACAAATTAAAATAAACAGATTAATTTAAAAAAAAAAAAAAAACTAACTAAAAGGTTTTTTTTGACTGCTAGAGACTTTATCAATGGTTATGTCAGTGTATATGAGGTGTTTATAAAGAATGATATAAAGCTCAAGCTGCAACAGTAGGTTGACCTTTCTTTATTTTCTTTTTTCGAAAATTTGTTTATCCCCCCAATCTGGATACCCCACCAATCTAGCAACTTTTCTTTTGTATGCCGTTCATTGCAGTGTGTACTTTTGTATGCTATTTTTTAGTGCTTCGATTCCCTTTTTTTTATTTCGGCAATCTATGCTTTTCCCATATTTTTAAGTTCTCCTTTGAATGTGATTTTTCTATTAGCCTCCCGCGGATAAAGGCAAAACTTTTTCAAGACTGGGAATGGACTCCTTTCGCAAATTTCCACGGATTGTTCAAAGAGGTCATAAGCCACCCAAAAAATATGCGCACCCTCAATCTTTAATGGACTTTCTGTATATTTCAACATATCGGACCTTATGAAATTTTGTCTCGATGTCGGTTCTTAAAAAAAACCCCAGTGATTTCCCCAATAAATTTGAAAGTGACCTTTCATTCGCTTACCCCAAAAGGGCCTTTTGATTCAAGCAAAAATCTGCAATTTCATCATTCCCATATAAAACCCCTTTTTCGCCAACACTACCAATTGCATAAGCGTAGGCAAGGAATACGTTTCATAATATCAGGAGTAAATTGTATAGAAACCCATCTCTTAACTTTTTTTTTTTTAGAAAACCTTTTTCGTATCCTTCTTCAGTTCTTTGGGGGGTTTTGGTTTCCCACGTTAAAGAGAGCTTTTCTCTTTCCGAAATGTGCTTTCCCATTAACTGTGCCCAAACATAAAATTTTGATTCAGTCAAAGTAATCCCAGCGTAAACCCCCCTTCAGATTGCACTATAACTGGAACTAATGTTTTTAAAGATTGTTTATCATCCTTTTGTTGCAACACGTTTCGATCAAGATTAGATCAACCTCGCTCTGATCCAACATGAAAAAAAGATGAGAAATTTCAAGAATATATTATTCAAGTTTTTGAGTTTTACAACAGGAGAGAATATATAACAAGAGAGCATGGGAAACCTACCTAAAAAAGGTAACGATAAAATTCCTTGCTAAAAATCGGGAAAAAGAAATTTGGGTTTTCCAAAAAATAGGAAGAAAATATTTACAAAGGGGTTAAAAAATTGTAAAAAATATTTCTACCACCCCCCAAGTTGGTGCATAGTATCATGTTCCCCAAAAATTGTCAATCCATCTCAAAAAAATCACGACTTTACGCCTTATTTAAAAACATCTCCAAATTTGGTTTTCTGTCATACTGAGGTACCCCCAAATTTTTATTATCCAGTTTCTCCTTGAAAAAAATCTATCAACTTAAACAGTTTAGTTCTATCATGCTGGATGGATGTGGCTTATCACAAAAGCCTTATTATCACAGAAAAACTGAATTGGACGTGTAAAGGATAACCCAGGTCTTGTAGTAAAAATTTCACCCATTAGTTTCCCAATAATCCAGTGCAATTCCTCTATATTCAGCTCGCACTTGAGCGAGAAACCTGTTGTTTTTTGCCCCTCAGTAACAAGATTCCTCCTACAATGTAAAGAACCAATGTAATCCCCTAATTACTAATGTTCCGCCCAATCGCAAGTATATACAACAATTCTTCAAAGTTGATTTTTCTTGAACAAAATACCTCTTCCAGGTGAAAATTCAAGTATCCAATATTCTCATGATTCCTCCATATGTTTCTCCCCGGGTTAGCTAATTGGCTACAATACTCAAGGCATAGTTTGATGGTTTATGTGACCCAAAAAAATTGTCCCCCAAAACCCTTATTTTTCCTTTATCAACAGGAATTTGACCTTCTTCATGCATGTTTCAATCTTTCTTAAACGGTGTATTAACAGGTTGAAAACCCCGACTTTTCTTGTTTCCTTCAATAAATCTATAATATGCTTTCTTTGAGATATGAAAATTCCTTCTTTGATCTTGAGACTTCTATTCCAAGGAAAATTTTAAAATAGCCCAAATCCTTATCCATTCCCCTTTTGCAAGTATTTCTTAGGCTTTCACCTCACGGGGTCTTTACCATTTTATAACCATATAAAACATATTCAATGAGAGCTTGACTTTATCCCCCTTTTTTTCAAAAAAAATGTATGGTCTGAATTGCTTTACGGTATCCAAAAAATCTTGATTTTGGAATCTTCCAAACCAGGCTTTGGGGGACTTTTTTAAAACCCATATAACCCCCTTTTTTAATTTTGCCCCCTTTTCCAGTCTTTTTTCATGCATCGCACATCCTGGGGAAACTCTTTAAAAAACCCTCATTTAGTTCACCATGCAAAAAAGCATTCTTCACATAAACTGATGCAGAGGCCAATAAAATTAGGGGCAGCGACAAAAAACTCGTATGTTTGTTTTTGGGCAACAAGAGCAAAAGTTTTTTAAAAATAACTCCATAGGTTTGGTAATCCTTTAGAAACCAAGTGCTTTAAAGCTTTAAATTGTACCATCAGCTCGATTTTTGACAGTGAATCCCCAACGACACCTATGGTTTCTTTCCCTGGTGGACAATCAAAAAATTCCCACGTTCCATTTTTTTTTTGTGACCCCATTTTTCTTTTATTGCTGTTTTCCCCCCGGATCAGCTAAGTTTCCCTATTCTTTGTTAGGAAAACTACAGAAGATAATTGATTTAAAAATCCTTTTTTGTTCTGAAAAATTTTATGAGTTAAAAACATGATTTCATGGGGTATTTAACTTTATGGAAAAAAAAGAAGGTTATAAGTTGGTTTGGAATCCCTAGTGGAACGTTCGGGCAATTGTTTCCGGATAGGTTCAACTTGCCTGTTAAAGCATCCAAAATAGACGTTGGTGTGGGACATCCCGGACATCATTTTTCCAATTGTTTTTACCCAATCTTCATGTGGGAATTTTGTAGTGTCAAGTCTCCCCACTCTTCGACTGTTGTTCAAAAAAATTTTTCAGGTTTGCAGAAGATTTTCCATATTATTTATAGGATCAATCTTAGTATCCTGAAGTTTTATAAACAAGTGTCATGATGCCTCCTGGTAATTCTTCCCCCGAAATTCAGGCGAGCAAAATACATTTTTTCCCCCATGAAAAACTGCATCTACTGTAACAACATTGTTTAGTGGGGGATGATAAATTTTTATCCTTTTTTTTTGTATAGATTTCCAAGGAAACACCATCCAAAACCCCGAGGGCTAATTTATGGGGTTGTTGCTTTTTGAATATGACAAGACAAAAATCCAAACACTCGGGGAGGAAGACTTTATATAGGTGGAAGCTCTAGTCATGCACAAGTGTGTAAAGGTGTTTGAAAAAAAAAACTCGTGAGGGAGTCCCAAATTTAATTAAAAACTGAGCCCCCAAAGCTTTCCCCAATAAGAAAAAGGCATATGAGTTGGATTAATAGGCACGAACCCCTTTAAAAAGTTTCGATTTTTTTTTTTTCTGCTACCCATTCTGTGGGGCGTATCAAACATGTGGGTTTTATGCAAGTGCCTTGTGGTCTAAATAATTTTTTATCTCCAAATTTTTATACTCACCACCATTATCACTACGGGGGACTGAATTGTGCATTATATTGAGTCTTGAATTTTTCTCAAAACCTTTGAAATAAAATTCACCTCACTCTTAGTTTCATTTAAACCCAGCCATGATTCTACTGCAATCATCTTAAAAGTAACAAACCCCGGGGCCCCCCCCAATGTAGAATTTTGATGGTCCCTACATCGGAGTGAATAAAATAAATGGGATGGACTTTTATTCAAAACTGGTAAAAAAAAAGTTTAGACCTTTGCAAGTTACATACATCACAATGCCCTACTGGAATATCAATTTTCTCAAACAAACAGGAAATAGTTTCTTCAATACCAAAAAAAGCATTTCCCAAAACTTTGGTGTTTTTAACCAATTTCATTTTTACTGCTAGAGAATTGCCTCCATTCACTGCAAAAGTTGACGTAATTTATCTGAAATTGTTTTTTCAAATCCAGGTAGTTAAATTCCTGCTTTGTACCAAACCCAAACGTCTGTTTGTTTGGATGTCCCTTTAAAAAAACAAAAATTTGGGCCAAAAAAAATAATGCAAGATTAAGGGGTTGTAATTGAGAAACAGCAAAGGTTTAAACCCAAGGGAAAGGGAAAAAAAGAAAATTAAATGTAAAAATTCGTAACTTTTTAAAAAAATCCTTCCCAACAAAGGAACTTCACACCCTTAGCATTTAAAAAAATTTTTTGAGGAGGGGTTTTAATTTTATCAATTTGGTTTGAATAAATGTCATATGATTGGTGGGACCCGAACAATTTCCATGGTTATTACTAAAGGTGAGAACATAAAGGACTTACCACCCTTACCTCCCGGCTATCATCAGAATGCATTTGTTACTTTTATCGTTGCTTTGCTTCAACAGCTGCAACGTGGTTGACCCTTTTTTTAGTTCTTTTGAGATTTTTTATGATCCCACCAATTTTGGTACCCCCACCAACCATAGCACGTTTTTTTTTTCCGATTTATTTAGGTGTACATTTGTTGGAATTATTAGGCTTCATTACCTTTTGTTTATTTCTGGCAACATAGCTGCAGTTTCCATAGTTTCATATTTTTTCCTTTGAATGGATTTTTCGATTTGCCCCCCGTCGGATCAAGGATAAAAAATTCTTCAAGACTGGGAATGGATCCTTTTGCAAAATATTCCCCGGGCTTTTTCAAAAAAGGGGATCAAACCAGCCAAAAAATGCCACCCTCAAACTTTCATGACTTTCTGTTATTTCAAATCATCAGGATCCCTTTATAAAACTTTGTCTCGATGATCGAGTTCTTGAAAAACTCTGAGTTTCCCCCTAAAATTCTGAAAGTGACCTTTCATTTGCTTGTCCAAAGGCCCCTTTTATTCAATGCAAAAACTGCAAATTTACATTCCCCTCATAGAATGCTTTCGCCAACGCTGTCCCAAATTTAAAAAGCAGTAGGCAACCCGGCATAGCTTTTTAAATCAGGAGTCATTGATTAGCAACCCTCTCTTAATTTCTGGTTTTTTTGCATACCACTTTTTGTATCCCTTCTTCAATTCTTTTGGGGGGTGTGGTTTCCCACGTATATAAAGAGCTTTTCTCTTTCTGCAATGTGATCTCCATTAACTTGACAAACATCATAATTTGATTTAGTCAAAGTAAAAGCCGCCCTTTTTAAAGCCCTTCGATTGCCTATAAAGGAACTAATGTTCTTTGAAGATTAGATTTTTATCCCTTTTTTCGCAACGCGTTTTAGATCAAAGATTTAGATCAACCTCGTCTGTACCAAAATGAAAAAAGAGAAGAGAATTTCAAAGAAATTATTTTTCATGTTTTTAGATTTTCAAAAGGAGGCAATAATAACAAGAAAGCAATGGGAAACCCACCTAAAAAGGTAACAGTGACCAATTCCTTGTTAAATCAGGAACGTAATTGGTTCCAAAAATAGGAAGAAAAATTTTCAATGGTAAAAAATTGGGAAAGAAATTTCTACAGAATATCAAGTTTTTACATTAAAATATTAGAAGAACATAAATTAAACAATGATCAAAATGAAGGTTATTATTTATCTCTAAAAAGTGTAGCCAAATAGAGGGCTAGATGACAAAGTAAGAGGATGTGACACTAAATGTGGTATTGGACCCCCAAAAAAAGCCGGAAGAGGGGGGGAGTAAAAAATTGAACCACTTATTTTTGGGGGCGATTTCCCTTAAACCCCTTTCTTTAAATTTTTGCATGTTTTATTTTATTTTTCAAAATTTTTTTTAAACACAACCTTAACATAATTTGTCTATGGCCAGTTTCTCTTGAAAAAGATTAAAGTCAAATCTCATTCACTAGAAGCGTTTTTAACTCTTGAAAAAAAAATTTTTTTGTAAACGTCTTGTAGAATTTCAAAAATTTCGTGTTTTTTTCATGTTCACCCGAAAAAACATTTTGTTTCAAACTCCTTGGGCAAACCTGTTTGGTGGTCGTATGCCGCAAAAAAAAAAATTGGCTTTTTTTTTAAAACCCAAGCAAAAAAAATAAAAAAAAATCTAATTAAATTAAACTAAACTAAAAAAGCAAATCAAAAAAACTAAATTATTTGCCTCTTAAAAAGTTTTTTTGTTTAACATTTTGGGCTGACGCACCCCTTTTTCTAGTCAGGGTGGCCAATGAAGACTTTTGGCATTAAAATTGTTTAAAATTTTACCAGCCCCTTTTTTTTTATCAATTGTCTATTACTTTACTTACTCAAAAAAATAAGATTTTTTATTACCTTATTTACTTAATAAAAAAAATGAGGGGTTTTTAATTTAAACAAAAGGGGGATTTTTTTTTCCCTTTAAAAATTTAAATAATAATTATTATATTCTATTAAACTAAATTAATGACTTAAAGAAAATTAATAATTTTATTCATATTTTAAAATAAAATTTAAATTTTAAACGAAGTAAATACGAAAAAGTATTCACTTTGTAAAAAAATTTATTAAAGTAAATACTAAAATAGAAAATTATTAATTAAAAAATCATTCTCAAAAAAAAATATTTTTTTTTATCTATTTTATTCTAGAAAAATAAACGTCGGGTATTTTGATGAGCTTTTAGTAAAGGCAATTTGTCCAAAATTAATGCATTTTTTGCTATGTTTAATTTAGAATGAAGTATCATAAATTTTGTGATAGTAAGCCTCCTTGACACTCGGTGATATTACTCAAATTTTAAAATTGTCCCCAACCCCTTTCCGAAAAATAAAATAAATTTTTTCCCTTTACCATTTTGAGGGATTAAAGGGAAAATTTCCCCCGGGAAAGAATGTTAACTCCAATTAAAATTTACTAGATAAGGATTCAAATAAGTTATACCATGAACCTAACTGAGATAACCAAAATGATCCTTTTAAAAAAGAATATTTTAAAGGGGGTAATAGTAATTTCCCTTTAATGATTATATGAAATCAACCCTTAAAAACTTAGGGTTCTTGTACAATTTTTAAGCTCGGAATCAACCATTTGAAACGAGGTCCCCCTTTAAAAAAGGGTTTGGGTTTTTTTTTTAAATTTTTACTTTCTTTAATTTTTTTAATTTTTCATTTAAAATGTTGTCACTAAATCAATTTAAAAATAAAATACCTTTAAACTTTTTTTATCCAAAAATGGATAAACAATTCAATCTTTATTATAGATGTTAGTTGTCTCTTAATAATTTTGGATAAAAAAGCAAAAAAAGTTAGGTACAAATTTATAAAGTGTAAAAATTTAAAAAAATAAACAGTTTAAATTTAAAAAGAAAAAGACTGAGTCAAGGGTTTTTTTTTTAGACTACAGAGACTTACTAAAAGGGTTATATCGGAGTATTTGAAGTTTTTTATAAAAAAGATAGTAAGCCAAAGGATTGTCAAAGGTTTTTGGCTGACAAAAAAATGAACTTTTTTAAATAGCTCAAAAGTTAGTAAAAGGGTTAGCCCTGGAATATACAATTGGTAGATTAAAATATTTGAAGGACATAAGTTTGGGCAAATGATCAAACATGAAGGTCAGCTCCATTATTTAATATATTTGGGAAATATGTTCAATTCCTTTAAAATAAAGTTTGGGTTTAAATTTGTCCTTGAACATTATAATTAAGGAAGTCTAAATTTCATCGTTTGCAAATTTTATCAAATTTTTCGAATTTTTAAAAAAAAAGTTGTAGATTGGAATAAAAGTAGAGCCCAGATGTTTTTTTAGAAGACCCAAAAAAAGGATGCAAAAGGGTTAAAATTTAAGTTTGAAAAGGAGACTTGGGTTAAGTATGGACAAGGTTATGTTGGAATATCTCATAACAATTTTGGGGTATCAAATCTCTTTCAAATTCAAAATTCAAGTTATCCAAATTTTTTGTCAAGCTTTATTGAGTAGATTCAAAAATTTAAAAAAAAAAAAAAGCATTAACTTATTTAAAAAATAAAGAAAGAAAAACAAGAAGTCGAAAGATAAATATTATTTTCAATTTCAAAATTTAAAGAGATATTTCAAAAATTGAAAAAGGATTTGCAAAGGCTATTTTTAAAAGATCAAAAGCCATTATCTGAACCCAATCAAGGGAAAAACAATTACTGCTAATTTCAAGAAAAGTTAAAAAAGAAAACAAGTTCGAAAAAACAACCGAAATTAAGACCATTTGCATTTGTAAAAACAAAAGAATAAAAAACTTAAAAACCTTCCTCAGAACCCATAGCAAAAATTTGAGTGATTTTCTCTCTTGCTTGAGCTCATTTTGTGAGGGTTTTATTGTATTGTTCTTTTAATTTGGATTTTTTTGGGCCCTTTGAAAAGTCATTTGAAAAAGAGTTATTATTTATCTTTAGATCTGAGATAGCCAAATAGAGGGTTTGGTAGATCAATAGAGGGATGTGACGACACAAGTGTGGATACCTGGATCCCTAACAAAAAAGTGAAAGGTGGAGTGGGGACAAGGGCTGGGCCTTTATTTTGTGCCCAATTGTCTTAACCTTTTTCTTTAAATTTTTTTCATATTTTTTTATTACTTCCGAATTTGTTTTAAAAACAACCTTAAAATAAATTTTTTATGGGCAGTTTTTTTTTGAAAAAAATTTAAAATTAAAAATCTCATTAGACATAACCTAACATGACCAGTCAAAAAGTTATCTAATTCCAAAAAAAAAAATTGATAAACAATATTGACGCGTTTCAACAGTTATGTTTAATGTTATGTCACATCCAGAGAGGTCTTGTATTCAATCATCCTTGCATGCCATGTTTGGGGGTCTTATAAAACTCGAAAAAAAAATTTGGCTTGCTTTTTTTTTTTTTTTCAATAACGGTGTAAAAATGAAAACAAACAAATTTAAAAATTAAACAAACAAGGAAAGCCAATTAAAAAACTAACTTAGTTTCCCTCTCAAGAAGTGCTTTATTTAAATCATTGGTTTTGACACACCCCTCTTTTGTTAGTTAGGTGGAGGCCCCAAAAAAATTTAGCTTTCAATTTGGCTTAAAAATTTTATGAAAACTCTTTTTTATCAATTGCTATTATTTTATTTATTGAAAAAAATAAGACTGTTTTACCTTTTTTACCTAAAAAAAAAATGGGGAAAATTTTTAAATCATAGAATTTTTTCTATTCTTCTCAATTGAAATAGATATTACTTAAGAAAAGGGATTTTTTATCCTTTTTAAAAATTTAAAATATTATAATTTTAAATTCCTCATTAATACTGTAATTAATGACTAAATAAAGGTAATTAGTAATTTTTTTGTGTTTTAAAACTTAGTACTCCATTAATAAATAAAGTAAATATAAAAAAAAGTAGCTTAAAAAAAAAATTATAAAAGTAAACTTTAAAATAAAAATTCCAAATTTAATAATCATTCTCAAGACATAACTATTATACCCCTTATCTATTTCATTCAAAAAATAAACAACCAAGGTAATTTAATGTTTTTTTTGGGTCATATTTGATGGTTTATAGTAAAGGGCATATTTTTCAATTTTATATCTTTTTTGCATACTTTAAATTAGAACAAGATCATAAATTTGCTAAGTAAGCCCCCCTTGTAGTCGGTGATAACATCATCCTTTAAAAAAATAAATTTTTCCTTTGAGCATTTTAGGGATTAAAGGGAAAAAAAACCCAAGAAAGAACGTTTTACTCAAGTCAATTTTCTAGATTAAGGGGTATCAAATAAATTTTTACACATGAAACCTGACGTAATGCCGATAGATCCTGTTAAAAGAATATTTCTTAAGTATAATTAGTAATATTTCAATAAATTTTATGCAATCATCCCTAAAATTTGGGGTTTTTGTACAAGTTGTACAAAATTTTAAATATTTTCAACCCGCAAACAGACCTTCCAAGGATCTTTGTCAAGACGGTTTTGGATGTGACCCAAAGCAATGAGGGTTAGTTAATAAATTGTTTCTCTCTTTAAATTTAAGATGCATATATTGGGATCATTAGTTAAGATCGTTGTTTTTTGGAAGCCCCTAAACATGACGGTTAAACCATTCTGAATGGGTAAAGAATACATCATGTATGGAATTGATATGGGGGAAAAAGAAATATAAATCTGAGTTCACATTAAATCAAGCGTTTTTTTATATCTTCTTCTTGACCACTTCTAAAAATTAGGAGTTTGGCGACCCGGGGATACGTTATTAATTTGTCCCCAAGAAAAACTGTTGCCGAGATGAGCACTGGAAAGTTATATTAACAAAGCCGAAGTTAAAAGATAAGGAAATGAAGGTCTCGAATTGGGAAAAGGGAAACTACAAATGAGACTATTTTCAAAAATAGGGGTAGAAAATGAGTATTGACCCCATTTTCCAGTTTAAAATGACAAGTAAAGATGGCACCCTCAAATTTTTAAAAGTACCAATTGTAAACAATTTTCAAGG